>CM053790.1:696469288-696546788 GCA_028749045.1 Cupressus sempervirens
GTTCCCATTGTAGCTCTTGATGTAGTTCCTATTCTGGCTCCTTGTGTAGCTCATCATGTTGCTTGTGGTGGGGCTCACACTGTAGCTCATGGTGGGGTTTGTGGTGTACCTCGAGGTAGGGCTCATCATGCAACTCATGTTTTGGCTCCTAGTGTGACTCTAGGTGGTGTAGGTCCTGGCATGGCTCTTGGTGTGGTTCATGTTCCAGGTCAGGTTGCACCTGCAACTCCTGTAAGAGGTCCTGTTGCACCACCTCCACACATCGATATCGATGCTTTATTTGCATTTTCAGAGTAGGAGGTTGCTAGACTATAGCAGTCTATATTGTCCTTCGATGATGGTCTTTACAGAGACATATCTTCTACTATATGTAGGAGTTTATAGGATCTGATAGCTAGATTTAGAGCTCACCATTCATTTACTCCTGACATACTAGCTTCCATATCTAGGGAGCTTAGGGCTGAGATTTCAAGAGATGCATCTTTTGATGACATCAAGAGGGTGGCCCCCAAAGATGTCATCAAAAGAGATCTCTTTCTAGGATATGAGGGAGCATGGGGTAGGATGAGAGGCTACCAAGTCAAATGATGCACAAATTTTTTATTGCTAGCATGATCTATCCCCAGTTTTTAGCTACATTTGGTCATTATCCTAATAATGACTAGATACCTCTTTATTTTGCATAGCAGTTGTATGCTAAGTTCCATGTGGCACTCAATCTCAACTACTTAGACATTCCATATTATTACAAATAGTGGCATGGTCAGATCATTGATCGTGACTAGTATCGTAATGCACATTGTCTGCCACCTCCAGATGTTAGACAGTTTGTTGGACAAAGACTGATTCCCATGACTCCAACACATGTGACTTGTAGATAGAGTTGTCATTGCTTCGCAGAGGGGAGAAATTGACACTATTGGATACATTGCATCTGTGACCACTAGTCTCACATCTGATTCTATTGTTCGTTATATTCATAGTCGACATCCTCATCCACCTAGTCAATCATCTTCAGAGGTATCTAGTAGTACTTCAGGAACCTCCTTTGATGATGCATATAGAGCTATTGGGCTACCACTACTAGGTAATGTTTGTGCTCTTTTAGGACATCAGACACATATGGACTTGGCACTATATTTTTTGGAGGATATGTTGCAGATTATCAATTACATTTCTGATACATAGGGGATGCTAGTTCACTTAGTGATGGATGTTGTTAGATAGCATTAGAGCCTCGTAGTTCCATAGACATAGGCTGCCACACTAGTGATAGATGATATACCTATGTGTAGCTTATAGCATTCAACACCAGGCTTACAACACTCTATAGATGACTCAGGCATACGAGTTAGAGATGTAAGGATCATAGCTGAGGATCTTGATGATTTTGGTGAGCAGTTACGAGGCCTATCTATGATTGATACTAGTTTGAGCATGGGTATTTCATTGTACATGGAGATGTTATTTCAACTTGACAGCCATGATTCTACACCATTACCCCCACTTCACTCATCATTGCTAGCAGTTGGACATGGTGTTGAGGGTAGTTTAGTAGGTGTCAAAGTTTTAGGAGGTGCATCGATAGACGATACGATGGAGTTTGTTGATCATCCTCCACCTCCGAAGACCCAGGTACATATATATTATTTTTATTTTTAAATTTAAATATGTGCATGAAATTTAAAAATATGAATTTATTTAAAAATTCAATTCAGATAGATATTTAATTTAATCTTTAAATATAATAAATCATGCAGGCACATGTCACTAAGCACATTGTTACATCTAGTGTTGGTTCAAGGCATCATGTACGTGAGAGAGATGATTCTATTGAGGCACCCAGTAGTGCTCAGGTACAAGTTTTAAATAGTTTATTTAAAGTTAATTTTATGTTTCAAACTATATATATATATATATATATATATATATATATATATATATATATATATATATATTAGGGCTCAATTGATGCACCTCGCTGAGAGGATGTACAAGAGATGAGTCGATCAGAAGGTCATTCTGTTCGTATGCATCTTGAGGGGTCCCTCTAGTAGTATTGTAGATCTTTATATATTTTTTGATGCATTTATATATTGGAGAAAGTTTACATACACATATATGTGTATTTTAGTACCTTGACATGACACATGTATACATACGTTTCACTATTTATTTGATTATTTAGTACTTTAGTAGTTAGATGGTCACACATGTATATATGAATTTTTATATTTTGCTACATACATGTATTTATTCAAGATTTATAGTTTGCATATGTATGCATGTCAGTTGTAGAGATATATTAGATGTGGATGTTTATTCTTGAGACATGTATATATGTGTACATGTTTTTTTTTTTGGTATTATATAGCTATAGAATGTTCATGTCCTTGAGACGTGTACATTTGTACATATACATGTGTTATGTTTTTTGTATTATAGTAGACCATGTATAATTTTTAGATTATAGCTTTTAAACTTTAGATTTTATTGTCATCATTATAAAATAATCAAATTAACTTCTCTAAATACCTACTTCAATAGTTAAATATTCAAAGAAGTTCCAAATTGATCTCTATCAAACCTAATTAAAAAATTTCAAAAATAATAATAATTTATAGGGTGATCAAATTGAAATAATATAGGTGCTTAAAACTACTAAATTAACCCAAATGATTTAGATTAAATAAATTTAAAACATTATATTTATTTGTAATCATTATGTGAAATAAGCAATTAGCAGGACTAAAGATACATTTAAATTTGGTAAATCATTTAATAGGAATAAAGATACAAATTTGTTAAATATATTAGTAGGAAGTTAGAAAGATACATGTATTTCTTAAATTATCGATTACTAACCCACTAAAGATAAATATTAGTTTTATGTGAATAAAAATATGTTAATTAAGTAAGCCAATACATTATTTTAGAAAACTTTTACAAAATATAATATTTAAAAACATATTAATTTAAACTAATTTAAACTAAGAGTATGACCAAAGATATAATAAACTAACATTAAAATATATAGTTTTTTAATAAACTAATGATCTAACTAGATGAACTTATTAATCTTACTATTTGAAAAGCACATTTAATTCACTTATGAAATCAATTTATTATTAAATTATATAGTTTTAAACTAAACTACTGATAATTAAGAACTTATGATCGTACAATTAAAAACACATTTAATTCAAGATGAAATTCAATAGTTTGAAAAGAAGTTGATATTTAAGAATTCTAACATATTAAATTATCTTTGATACATGTATCTATAGATAATGATTGTGTAAGTGCGAACTAACTTAACCTATTTATATACCAAGTTGTGAAATTATTAAATTCATCCATGGTACAATTAATATTATTAATTTATATAGTTTTTTAATAAACTAATGATAACTAAGAGTATGATCATACAATTAAAAACACATTTAATTCAAGATGAAATTCAATAGTTTGAAAAGAAGTTGATATTCAAATTATTATAAAATAAATCTCAAATGTCAGTTCAACCATGATGTACACTTATAACATGTAATATCTTCTCATGTTCCTCACTGTCTAGTCTCCACTTGCGACGTGCATGATTAACTTTGATTGGATGTAGACAAAGCCTAGTAGCAATGACTAGGAGGTTGTATTGTAAAACCTTGTTGTTAGGTTGATAATCAACAAAATCTATTCCATGTTGGACTATTTTTTCTTGCTTCAAATATATTCCCTCTATCACAATAGAACCTGCACCATAAATTTAAGCATTTTAAAATTTGATAAATATAAAGTTACCACATATATATGTATGTATGTATGTATGTATGTATGTATGTATGTATGTATGTCTATATGTATGTATTTATGTATGTATGTATGTATGTAAAGTTACCTATGGGGAACAACATTCCATCACTTTCTTTAGGGTCATATAACTTTTTCCTCTCTATAATACATCACAATAAATAATAAATGACACCTTCATAATTTCTAGGCTCAGCAACCACTACGAAGATATCTCCTCCATAACAAGTATACATGTGTATGTGTACATTACATATTTAAGATAGTTCAAATTGATTTTTATGATCCTTACCTATTTTTACCAATCTAGAGATATGATTATAATCATTAGAAATCAATGGAATATCATCAAAATTTTCATCATCTTTATCAAATGTATTAGTAACATCAAGTGGTATCAAAATCCATGCACCTGTATATCCACGTGCTTGATTCATGCATTCTTCATAATCTTCATCAATGAAACTGTCACAAAAACATGAATATTCTCTTGTTTTAAATGTCTAATTGCAATTATCTATACTCATGACTGAATGTAAGGAACATGTGTTCTCTATCCTCTTGCAACCATGCATGTTTTTTCTATTAACACTTGAAAGTTTATTAAATTGAAAGTATGGAAAAATTAAAACATCATTGTAGATCCTAGTCTTAGTTCAAATTCATTGAATCCTTCCATCTTTTCATCTCCCCCTTTCTCTTCTAGAAACTTCTCAAAACTTCTTTTTGAATCCATACATAGAAAGGCTCAAACATTGTTTATTATGAAATAAATAATCCAAGTCATTCATCCTTTCCTCAACATGTTTTCCATATTCCAAGAATTCATTTATGTTAGTTGAAAATCAATATTTCATCATAATATATCAAATGTTGTCACTCATCCAATACTGGGTTTTGATTGTGAAAACAAGCAAGCCTAATTAGATAAATATTGATAGAACAAGTTACCTCTTATCTTCTTGCCATTTCTAATTAGTGCACTAGTGGCATCAAATATCTTTTCCTTCTTGTGATAAAATTCAACTCTATACCTTGATTTGTTCCGTTGAGAAACACTCAACAAGTTATAGTTTTAAGTCCTTCGGCCCAATAAACATTGTCACATTTGATCTTATCAATTAGTTTGATTGATCCATTACATTTCACAAGATATGGTGCATCATTACCATACTTGACACAACTACCTTTGCATTGTTCTATTATTTCAAATATACTTTTATTACTAATCGTTTGATGTGAGAAACCACTATAAATTATCCATTTATCACCCTTACTCACATATGAAATTAATGTAGTTTTCTTATCTTCATCATAATCTTCTTTCATAGCAACATCAACAACTTCATCATCATTACTATCAAACTCATTGTCAGTATCTTCTTGAACAATATAAAAGGACTTCTTAGCTTTATCTTTATAGTCCTTCTTTCGTCTATTGTCTCTATCATCTCGTCTACCTTTATACTTTCTTTCCTTCCTTTAATCATTGTCTTCTCTATCAGGACACATTGTAAAAATTTGACCAACTTTTTTACATGAAAATCATATTATAGCAAGTTTACCTTTGAATTGTCCTTTGCCTCTTGGAAGTCTTCTAGTCATTAATACTTCAAGCTCATCAAGATTATCATTAGAGATATCAATATCACTATTCACACATTTTTCTTTTCCTTTCTTGTTAACAACCAATTGATATTTGAAAAAAGATTCAATAGTAATAGGAGTAAAATTAGAAAAGTTTGACAATTCATCTACCAACTAATCCTTCCAAAGTTAGATTATTACTAGGGTTACATCTCAGTTCTTGATTTGTTTTTTATTCTATTGGTTTGGCAAACTTAAGTAGGAGACTGTGAAGATTTATGAAGAGTTTAAGTGTGATCGCTTGAAGGATTGCCAAGAAGATCAGAGACAAAGATGGTAATGTAGGTCAGTCAATGGATCAACATATGACCTAAATTGTGATTTGTACTTACAAAGTGAGTTGTATTTTATAGAATCAACCTACTAGTACTTTCTAACCATTGTATCGATATGGAAATCCTTTAATCCAAGCTAACCTCATAGCCATTTGTAAATCCTTTAATCAAGGTGTCATTCTAATAGAATATTCTAGATTCCTCTTACAAGGCCACTCCTAATAGGGTGATTAAATCATTTAGCAAGGTCATATTTAATAGTATTTTTTGTTAACTTAAATAAGGTTTTCTTGTCATAGAGCTCACTTTAGAAGAGTGAAAATTGGTAGCATGTTACTGGGGGTTTTTCCCAAATTGGGTTTCCACTATAAATCTTGGTGTCATACTTGTGTGGATATCATTTGAGATATTTTACTATTAATGTTCTACATTCTACAAATTTTATTATTACTAGGACAATGGACTACAAGTTCTATATTGATGATTATTTACTATAGAGACCAATCTAAATTATTTGAAATGATTAAAAAGTTGAATTGTTACATTTAGACCTCGGGATTCAATCCCTCCTCCCCCACTCTTAGTTATTTTTAAACATTATAATAGTTCCTCCTTAGGCCTTGTTGGCTCCTTCTGAAGGCTTTCAAGGCTCAAGGTTGCTTTTTGATCTTAGTACATTTGTTGAGGGGGTGATATTATGTGTTAGAGTTATTGTTGGTGGAAGGTCTAACTTTGTCCTTCGTTTAACTAGTGGGGACATTCTAAAGTGGTGTTGTTTGTGGATTACCCTCCTTTTCACCTTCATTTTGATTTTTTCTACTAAGAGGAGGACTTGGAGGGTCAAGGTGCTTGTGGATTGTCTTTGTTTATGTTCTACTTTCAAAAAAATTGGAGGGAAATAGAGTTTCTTCCCTTCCTCGTGTTTTGATGAGTTTGATGTGAGCCCCTACACCATTTATTGGGTTGAACTATAACTCTCTTGGGATGATTTTGATAAGATTGAAAGTGTTGCTTCTACCCCCATGTTCTAGGGGGTAAGGTCTCAATATACTTGGGTATTTTGGAAGATTTCTATTCCAATCTACATGGTTCAGACGAGTGGTTAAGCTATGAGAAGATGTCTAGGTTCTTTTTCTTCCTTAGCCTTTGTATTGTGCTCTTTCCTCTCCCTACATATACTGAGGTGAGTCCTTTCCCTCTTAATGTGGGAAGGGAGCATTTTGTGGAGAGAAATATCTTTGGGAATGCTGATGCAAATGGTTAGTTTCATTGGCTTTAGAGTTTTTCTTATCATGGTGAAATGAGGATAAGCTACCTGATGCCTAAGTTCTATTTCTGAGCTTTCTATAGATGTGTGTATCTTTTTTCTTTTTTTTTGGTGATCGAGTACTTGTGTTGCATTTCGACATTTATTTTCAACATGAGCATACCTAAGATGTTTGGTTGTTTGGCACTTTGTTGTTAATATTGTTTAACTATATCTAGTGTATATCATTTGGGCTTGTCCTCTATTTGTACCATAGATCGACACCGTATTGTTTATTTTTCCTATCAAAATATAATTGTTGTTTACATTGAGATATTAACACTCAAATAATTTCTCACAAAACTATTATTTTAGTTGAATTATTAAACTTATAAAGCTCTAGATTTGGACTATCTACTTCAAGAAATAGACAAGAATAAAAAAATAATAATGTCTTATAAATATGAAAAATAATAAAAATAAAATAAGCTAGATGTTAGGTAGAGTTATGAGAATACTCCTAAATTAAAAAAAAACAAGGCTCACTCTACTTTATTACATTTGAATTATTAAATACTTAAATAGCTTTTTACATGTATTTTTTAATATTCTACTACTATTATTTGATTTATCATTATTATCCTTCATTTTACGTCTTTATTTGTGGATTAAATTTTCTCATTTTTATATTTTTTTAAAGTAGGTTAACACAATTTTACATAACTATTTGACATGAATGTGAATTAAATGTTTCCATGAGTTCATATTAACATAACATGTTATTAGATTGAACATAATTTAAAAATAAATTCATGTGAAGTTTCAATAAAATTACAAAATCTATTTAGATATCAGTTATAGAATTTATACACAAGATGACTTAAATGGGTAATGTAAATAAACTTCAAATATTGCAACATCAATGCCACTACATGTAATAATAATTTTATAATATAAATCATGAAGAAATGGATAATATTTGTAAAACAAAAAAACAATTATTTTAGATATCCGATAGAAAGAAGAGTACAATATGCATTAACAATAACTTTAAATACTAAACATTTTCAACTAGAAACACAATTTTATGTTTAAAATTATGGAATCTCGTATTTATTTTGGGTATAATATGCATTAAAAGTAAGATTTTATTTTTTTGTAAAAGTGACATAAATGAACCAAAATAAGAAAACATAGATCTCAAACTCATGGATTCAGTAACACTACTATATACTTCTAGAACAAGCTCTCATAACAAATTGTAGAACCCCATCTTTAATCAACTTAAAGAAAAACATTGGAAGAATAGAAAAAATGATTCTATTTTTTTTTGTAATATAATAAGCTAAAAAAATTTGCAAAATAATAATATAATAAAAGAAAGGAGAAGAATAGAAATATTCCATCTTCTCTATCAATTATGTAAAACCATCAGGTAGGTCCAATTTTTCTTCTTTTCTCCTCTCTCCTTCTTGGGGATGGCCAATAGCCATCCATGCTCATAAAGTATTCCTACTTTGCTATTGTTCTTCAAACTTTCTTCAAACTACAATATGAAAATATAAAAAATTCTATTATTTTCTTTTAATTAAGATAAATATATTTTACCATGAAATCGTAAAATTTAAATAATTGTTACCATGGTCTATTATTTTCATTCAATTCTTATTTTATAGATCTTTTGCACATTTTCTAGCTATTATTATGTTTGAAATATGCAAAATTGACATGGATTTACTACATGTGCAACAATCACTTATGATATATTTACTATTGTTTGAACATTAACTCCAACACCACCACATAATGTGATAACTATGAAATTTATTCTTTGAAGATATTTCTTAGATCACTAAGACTTCCTCAAATTCCCAAACACTAGTATAGTCATGCAATTATCATCTAAACTTTGAAACACCATTAGACACCATTTGCACATGAAATGCCTCATAAGTCTAGCAAAGGTAGGATGCCAAGCTTCTATATTTTAAGATCTCCTTGAATTATTGCACAGTAATCCACACATCTTTTATAACCCCAATGAGGTATAGTTGACTACTGAACATCAATCTAGCCTCTATTGCACCATTTCCTATTTTCAAAGTCCTGACTTCTTTAAAATATGACAAAACCTTCATAATCAATAAAATTATCATCACTATCAAGATCTGGTGGTTCTTCACTATTGGAATTTACAAATGGAAAATGTACTTCCGAGAGGGGTGTGAATCAAAAGTACTGAACTTTAACCAATAAAAATTTTAACATCAATCAATACATGCATGAACATAATGAAATAATCATGTAAAGTAAATGCATTCACACATACACTTGACACTAGATATGATCGCCCAGAAACTCTCTAAATGAGAAGGTAAAACTAGGGTGGGGATGACACCAACAACTTTTTACTACTACAACAATAAATGTAACTTGTTAAGGTTACAAAGTTTGACCATGAATAATGGTCTGCCCTATGTAAGGCCCGCCCTGTTAAATGCTTACAAAGGACAAGTAAATCCTACCCTGTTAAAGGATTTCACACCCTACTAGAAGTGTACTTGTCTAAAGGATTTTTAACATCCACTTGGAATGTCACTCTATTTAAGGATTTCTCAGCGACTGTTAAGTCAACCTTATTCCAAAGGATTTCACCCTGCTAATACAATTGTTAGAAAGTACAATAGAATGTTTGATCTAACTACTAGCAATCTAGTATAGCTGATTTTAGATCTCAATTCACCATCTTGATCCCCACTAATCTGATATGAAAATTTTGTATCACTGATCCTCTATTCTGCTAACTGATTCTACAATTTTGTTCTTCTTTGAAGTCACCTTGAATTCCTTCAATTCAATTTACCCTTTTTCTTCCTTCTATTCTTTTATTACATCCATCTCATCCAATCTTTGAACTATGGGGCTTCGACTTCCTTATAAAGATTTCATGACTTAGGGTTAGGTATGAATCTATGAGCAAGATTCATCATTTTTACCTCTTTATGATTCCATTTTTCTAATTGGTTGCATGTTGATTGCATAGGGAATCAAATAGATTTGATCCTATCTCTACACTTCAAGATCTCTCAATAAGCAAGCATGAAAATAGTTTACATATTTTTTTGTACCTTCACAAAATTCTATGTCAATTTTGTGTCACTCAACACTTGATAATACTGATGCTCAACACTTATTGTAATTCAGTCTAGCTTGACACTTTGAACTTCCTTGACATCTATTGTTCACTCGACACTTGAACTTTCTCAACATTGTCTATTTTATTGGCACTTGAGTGACTTGACACTTACTATATTTTTGGCTGGCTCAACACTTATTGCAACTTGACACCTATACATATTATACACGGCATGTATCACTAGCTTGGCAAGAACTTAGTAAATATCTTAAGTATTTCGACACTCAATTGTCAAAACCAATATGAGATCAACAATCTCCCCCTTTGACATGAGTGTCAAAAACACTTAACTATACATCTACTCTAATCAAGTATAATGTATTTACAATTCATCATATATAAAAAACATCAAAAATGTTTCAAAATTCTGTAATAGATTGTGGACCTCAAAATTTTGTACCCCCTCCCTGAGTTGATGTGCATTTTTTGTATCCAAAATCTCTTCTTTTTTGAGTAGATTTTCCTATTTTCTAATAATCTTTGCCTAATACTCTTTATCTATCTGGTGTACTCTATTTCTACCTCTTTGCTGATTGCTCCCCTTTTGTTTTCTCTCCCTTTCTTATGTCTGTCTCCCCCTTCATATATTTTTTTTTTTGTATGCTTTTCTCCTCCTTGCATATCTCCCCCTTTTGATACTCATGTCAAAGGGTCTATAGACTGATTGTGTATTTAGCCAAAAAAGTATTGTTGACTTCCATTACAATCTCCAAAGTAGAATCCCAATTTTCTATTGCAACATCTAGATATTTGATTTGAATGGATGTCTCTACTACAAGATGAACTGAGTCATCTAAGGTTGAAAGATTGGGATCTTTCTTTAATATTGTTTCAGCATAGGATAGTTTTTCTATAGTATTTCCATGTAAGGGGTTAGGGAAGCTTGAATGTGGACTAGCTTGGCTCTTTTGTTTGCCTCTTCTAGTGTTAATACAACTATTTCCTTTTGTGTGTGAAGCACTATATTGAAATGCTTCTCACTATGAGCTAGATTTTGTGGCAATTGCACGCCAGATATTTTTAGGTTTCTTTCTAGACTTAGTATCCTCTGGCTCATTTCTTGTGTGAAGAGTATGGAGTGACACAATTTTGTGTATAGTGAGAATATATTCTCAAGTAAATTGTTCACTTTTTCAATCTTTGTAGCCAATTCTACTTGTGATAGTGCTATTTCACTTTATATCTTCTCATTAACTTTACCTTGAAACTTCTTCTTAGACCATTCCATGAGTTTTGCATTAGTGTCCTAGTCTTCATTTGTCACCTATTCCATAATTTTAGAAAATTTCTCTAATATAGGATTGGTTTCATTAGGTGTTTGCAAGCTAAAGGCATCTAAAAAGATGTCTTTGATCTCCTGAAGTAATTTCTTTTTTTTGTACTCATTCCTAAGTATTTCTTGTTTCTTCTTTCTTTCCAATGCCTCTTGCATTATGTTTATCTATTCTAGGGGCATGGTTGCCTAGTCATATTTTGGTATAACTATTTCTTCATCTAGTGTTGGGTCTCCATAGTGAAGTACCCTTGCAACCCTTCTTGAACTCAAACTTGGTGCAAAAATTTGGAGTACCATTACATCAGTGCTTAGCTTCTGAAGGAATTTGGTAGGGGTTCTAGTTGTTGGCAAATTAACGAATGTTTGAATAGCTTCTTGCTCCTTCTCCTTTGGAATTTCCTTATCCTCATCTTACCTTCCTTGATCAATCACTATTATTTGTCCCACATCTTGAGTTTTAGAGTTAGCATAGATACCTCTGTTTGTCCGGATTGATCATTTGTGGGCTCCTCTATAGTCTATGCTTGTTGTTCAATCATAGAAAACTTTATTGTAGTGTCAACCTTTGTAGATGTTTCAACTATTGTTTGCACTTGAGGTTTGCCATTTATAGCTGTAGGGATGACAAAAGATTGTTCTTTTTTGGTTTCTTTTTCCTTAGTGATATCAGCTACAACTTTTTGCAATTCATCTACATTGACCAATACTAGATTATCCCACAATTTGGCTTGAAGTGTGGATTGGTCAAGGATCTTATTTAGATCCTCTAAAGTTAATGGATTGATGTTTTGATCTGAGCTATCAGGAACATCTTTCATGGTTATAGTGTCTTCAGGTGTATTTGTGTCATGTGGAGGGCTTAGTGGTAGCAATTGTGTGTCTTGCACATTCTGATCTATTCGTTACTCATTAGCTATTTCCATTTCATCCTTCTTCTATTGTGTCTCCTCCACTATGGTATCTACCTTTTCCTTCTTTGTTTCTTGTTCTTTGTCATTACTCTCGTCTTCTCCATTATTCCTTCCCTCAAAGGGATCTTCTTCTCCTTCTTTCACAGTTGTCAAACCACATATTAGTTTTCACATTTGTGTGGACTTTTTGATAAAATCTTCAATCTTGTTTTGCAAAATGGTGAAGGCTCTATATTTGGGTGCAAATTTTCTCCCATGTTTCTTATTTGTTTTAATTATTCACCCCCCTTTTAATTCTAGCATTACTTGGGTTAATGTACTTTCTGTTATTGATTTCTCTACATTTAGGAAATGATGTCATTTATTCTCAACAATAGTGTACAATTCCTTGGGCATTGATTTGTCCAATTCAAGAGGTGTGTTCATGAATTTTTCCATCATGGCATATATTGACTCTTCTAACATATTTTGGCCCTCTCTACTTAGTTTACAAAAATCAATGTTATTTAATCCAGTTATGTTTGCATTGTCCCTAATATTTTGACAATTTTTTTCCAAAACAGATTTTAGAGCATGACTTACCAATCTAAATTGATTGTTTTCCTCTGACTCAGTCCTCTCATCATCAGTCTCTAGTTGTGCAATGTATTTTCTTCTTAGTTTCTTCTGCATAGGACCTTGTTTTTTAGTAGCCTTTTTCTTTTCCTTCACTTGCTCCTTAGCCTTTGGAGTAGTGGCTCTTGTACTAGCTCTTGTTTCTAGAGCTGTAGGCTTTACATGGATTGATTTTGCTACTTTCTTCCCTTTTGGCTATGCTACTGGCTATGTTTAGCCTTCCTCTTCTTAGGTTTAGGTTTGGTCGGTGCTTCCTTAGCTTGTTCCTCCTTGGCACCTTCTTTCTCTACATCTTCACCCATTCCTTGGGTTAAAACATGTGATTCTTGTGCTTGTGCCTCTTCTTCTTCTTCATCTTCTTCATCATCATCCTCATCATCATTTCCTGCATCTTCTCCAAATTTTTCCTTTAGCTTCCTTGACAATTTATCTTTCTTCTTCAAGGTTGAGGCATTTTTTAACTCCATTTCAACCTTAGATTTTACAACATTGTAGTTACCAAAAGTTTTGACAATCTTGTCTACTTCCTCTACAAGAAGAGTAGTGATGGTAGCTGATGCTTCATCAATGTTGATTCCATATCCCAAAGGCCTTAGCCATCTGACTGTTGGCACTATAGCTTGAAATGTGTGTAGTCAATGTCAACCAAAAAATAAATTTCAATGTAATGTTTTTCTACCAATGAAACAGGAATTCTCAACCTTTGTTTCACGGACTTCTTGAAGTCCTCAAAATAGTTAGTCATTACAGACTCAAAATTTTCACTGATTTGTTCAATGTATTCATTCATCTGCATAGCCATGGATCTATTTGACTTCCATCCTAACTTTTAAAAAGATGGGAGCTCATTTTGTACATAAAAGAATATACAGACCAAAATTGAACCAAATTTGCATTGAGCACTTTTAGCCTTCCTTATTGCTCCTAGGTTCTCCATTATTTGCTGCATCTGAAGTTCTGCTAGATCATAGGTGTGATCTTTCTTTACAATCTTATAATCTACATCCACTACTATACAAGGAACAATATTCAGTTAGCTTCACTAATAGAATTTGTGGGAAATGACCCTAATGGAAAATTCAATAAGAGTATCTATGATTGTATCAATCTTCATTCCTCTCTTGTTCCATTTAGCTCTACTGTTCTTCTCAATTACCTCTTTTGAGTCACTCCTTAGGGTTTTGGGCTGATCTAGGGTTGGGTAACATGTGACCATACATACAATTTTCTTCGTTATTTTAATGGGTCCACCCTCTATCCATAAGCATCTATCATGAATTCTTCTAAGGACTATCTTTATCCACTCTATCTTGAAAACGGTGGGGATTTCTAGGGCATGAGTTGACCCTTTTCCCTCCACAGTCTTAAACTCTTCCTTCAACACCCTATTTTCACATAATTTATCATAGGCGTGAGGGATTTCCATGTCTCCAATTCCTCCAACCTTGTAGTTGTAACATTTTTTTACATCTTGTATCATAACCACCTTAGGTAAAATCATTGAGAATGCACGTAAGCAATCTTGTTTGTATGCAATCTCAGGTATAGCATTGAAATTGGGCTATTTAACTTCATTGTTGAACAACTGAACCTCAAACATTTCTTTCTCCTTTACATTTCTTGAGCTAGAGGCCATATCTACGAGCTAGGGCTTTAATAAATTCAAAACTATGTAACTTGACACTTGAAGAATACCTCTAGGTCGATGAAATGATACTTGATGTTTGTTGTGATCATTGAAAATTCTTCAAACAGGTTTTTGGATCACTTCTTCATTCTGCTCACTCTTGCTTTGGATTCAAAATAATGAGAAATGGGCAGAAATTGGCCTTATACCCTTCGAAAGATTGCATTTAATGCATAGTGCATATACATCTATAAACTCGGCTTCAATACAATTTCTATTTAACTCAGCATCTATAGGAATTTTACCCTTACTCAGAAGCTACTAACATTACTTTTACTCATCAACCACTACTTACTCAGCTCCAACTAGCTTTTGCTGACAACTTGGCACATATTGGCATTTACTTAGCATCTGAAGAGAACTTTTCACACTAGGCACTAATGTGAAAATTTGAAGATTTGATCTTGGATTTTCCTTGTTTACTTGCATCTTTATTCATATTAATTTATTCTTTTTAGTACTAACTTATCTTGGAACTAATGTATAATAAATCATTTAAATATTAGTTCCACATACCTCTTTTTTCTTAGTTTGATGAGGTGTGACCACTTGACCTATTAGGTGAAGTGATCCCTCCATTTGATGTGTTGCTTCAATCTCTTCTCTTCCATGTCTTGTTCATCTCTCCTCTGATGTGTTCGACATCTACTTTGTCTTTTCCTTTTTTGAACTCAGAATTAGGAGCCTTTGACCTTGTTGGGTAATGCTTGCTGATATGACCAATTTTCAAATAGCTAAAGCATGTGGTTTGACTCAACCATCTATTGTAGTTACCATAGAAGTGTGTTCTTATGTAGTTCTTAGGGATATTTCCATACTCTTGACAATAGTGACAGCTCTACCTAGTACTATAGTCCCAATTATAGAAGTATCCATGACTTCTTACTTTTGCTAGTTTATTTGGTGACCACATAGGCTTGGATTTGCACTCAAAATCTCTATGTCCATACTTTTGATAGTTGTAGCAGTGACCTTCGAATCTTGGTGTTCTGATGGTTTTAGTCCTACAGTCACATGCCTAATGACCTTCTTTATTTTACTTATGATAGTGAACCATGTTTTTAGGTTTGTCATGGTAAATTGCATTCTTTCTCCTACACACATTAGCAGTATGTCCTTTCTTACCACAAAAATGACAAGTGGGTTTGGAGTTCTTACCTTTGCCATTCCTCTCTTTAGAAATCTTGGAAGATTCTCCTTCTTCAGTGCTCGTATAGCATAATCTTGATGTGTCAATACTAGATCTAAGGGATTTTAGTAGTTGGTCAAAGTACTTGATGGCTTCATTTGGCTTGTTGAAGCTTTCAGCAATCTCTCTCTCTCTCTCTCTCTCTCTCTCTCTCTCTCTCTCTCTCTCTCTCTCTCTCTCTCTCTCTCTCTCTCTCTCTCTCTCTCTCTCTCTCTTTCTTCTTAGATGACTTTATAGTTGTTCATTTTGTAACTTCAGTGTGGTGATCTCAATCTCTTTGACATTTAGCTCATGATGAGCATTCATCATCCAACTTAAGGTATCCAATTGCATGTTGGAGATTCTAGCAAACTCGGTTGACTTCTCTTCTAGTCTGTTGGCTAGGTTCCTCCGATCTTCTCCTATCATGACCTTGTCTTCAATGGCTCTTTTCTTTTGTTCTATTACTTCACATAAGATCATGGCTTGTGATTCTTTCTCAATCTTGAGATTTCTAATCTCTTTTGTTTGAGCTCTATTCTTTTCCATTAGATCTATTATTGTTGCATCAAACTCATTTGAGTCTCCATTTGCAAAGAGCTTTGTAGTGTCAATCTCTTTGTACTGTGTATCATTTTCTACAGTGGCAATATCCTTTCTTCTCTTTAACAATTTCCTCAATTCCTCTTTGATTTCTTCCAGTGAATACACAATGAGCAAGATCTCAATTCCTTTGTTTTCTATAATCTTTCCCAATTTGTAGACCTCCATATTAAGATATTTTCTCCTATCTGTAAGGCTTCTCCTAATGAGAACTCAGCTCTGATACCAATTGTTACAATTTACAAATGGAAAATGTACTTCTAAGAGGGGGGTGAATCAAAAGTGCTAAACTTTAACCAATAAAAATTTTAACATCAATCAACACATGCATGAACATAATGAAATAATCATGTAAAGTAAATGCATTCACACATGCACTTGACACCAGATATGATCACCCAAAAACCCTCCAAATGAGAAGGTAAAACTGGGGTGGGGATGACACCCACAACTTTTTACTACTATAGCAATAAATGTAACCTGTTAAGGTTATAAAGTTTAACCCTGAACTATGGTCTGCCCTATGAAAGGCCTCCCCTATTAAAGGCTTACAAAGGACTGTTAAATCCTACCCTATTAAAGGATTTCACACCCTACTAGAAGTGTGCCTATTTAAAGGATTTTGAACATCCACCTGGAATGTCACCCCGTTAAAGGATTTCTTAATGACTGTTAAGTCAACCTTATTCGAAAGGATATCACCCTACTAATACAATTGTTAGAAAGTACAATAGAATGTTTGATCTAACTACTTACAATCTAGTATTTCTAATTTCAAATCTTAATTTAGTCCATCTTGATTCTCAGTAATCTAATATGAAAATTTTGTATTACTTATCCTTTGTTTTGCTAACTGATTTTGCAATTCTGTCCTTCTTCTAATTCACCTTGAATGCCTTCAATTCAATTTACCCCTTTTCTTCCTTCTATTCTTTTCCTACATGCATCTCATCTAATCTATGAATTATGGGGCTTTGACTTCCTTATAAATATTTTGTGACTTAGGGTTAGGTATGAATCTATGGTTGAGATTCATCCTTTTTGCCTCTTTACTATTCCATTTTTCTGATTGGTTGCATGTTGATTGCATGGGGAATTAAATAGATTTGATCTTATCTCTAAGCTTTGAGATCTATCCATAAGCTAGCATGAAAATAGTTTACATATTTGTTTGTGCCTTCACAAACTTCTATGTCAATTTTGTGTCACTTAGCACTTGATAATACTGATGCTTGCCACTTACTATAATTCTATATTGCTTGGTACTTTGAACTTGCTTGACATCTACTGTTCACTCGGCACTTACACTTGCTCGGCACTGTCTATTTGCTCGACACTTGAGTGACTCAACACTTACTATATTTCTAGCTTGCTCAACACTTAATGCAACTCAGCATCTATACATATTATCTTTTCGATAGCTTTTTCTTTAGCACAAAATTTAAAGGAAGAGGCTTTGATACAATATTAGAAATTCAAAAAAACATTAAAAAAAAGATAGAAAAAGAAATAATATGCTATATTTTTTATTAAATGGTCCTTGTTTATATAATCGTGAAAATAAATAATTAATTGGCTAAACTTATTGACAACAAGCTACAGATGAATGATACATAAAATTGAATTGAACTTATGTTGCCAGCAACTCAAACATGGATTTCTCACATGTGCAACAATCACTTATGATTTATTTACCAGTCTTGAACTTTAACTACAACAAGCTAGTGGTGACAGAAGAGAATAATAGTATTTAAATTGGGTTGTATAGAACAAAAAAGTATACAATTACAGAGATTAGGGCAGTCCTAGTACATTATAGGTCAGATTTTGACCCAAATTTTTGAACAACATATGAAGAGACTTGTTCAATACTTTTTTTATGTGTTAGTTGGTCAAAATTTTGACCAACTTTGGGTTTCCCAATTTTGTCAAAATTTTGACCAACTCAAGTTCAAATAACAAAACAATGAAAAGTTTGTTTGTTTGTTATTTTGTCTCCATGGTGCTATTGGAGCTATTGTAGTTGAGGATTGTGGGAGCTATTGGAGTTGAGGATTTTGGTCATATCTTGTGGGAGGTATGTGGTTGATTGGATAGGATTCATGCTTCCAGTGGATACCATATATGCAACATCTTGATTTTTTTTTTTTTGACTTGCCTATGCAATGCCCTTGACATCAAAACTGCATCTTTCTTCCAAACACAACTTTTACAAGAATTTTGAATTTGATGGCAATGCAATAGGGAAAGGTAAAAGCTATACATACAAGAATACCTCCATGAAAGTGCCAAACAAAGGGTTCTACAAAAAAGCTATTCTTTTTGGGATTTTCATTGAGGAGCATAAATCACTAGTGAAGCAAAGATCACTCTCCATTAGCAACAGGTAGTCCCCTATGAAAAGCCACAAGAAGGGATCTTCCACTTAATGATAGGCCCAGATGGGGAGTTCTTCTAGTTGGCATTCATTAGTCTAGGAGCACTTGGTTGATAGCCCAACAAAAGAGTTGTTTAGTGGAAGAAAAACTTTATAAGAGGTATACAATTCAAAATTCAAAGAATAGAAAGTGATTTTAGTTTTTCCTATTTTCATTATCCTATGAATTTTTTTTTATTTAAATGATCAAAATTCAAATATATTTATATGAGAGTCAAATCTGAGATGGAATTTTTTGATTATGAAGTATTGGTGTAAATAAGTATTTACTATTTACACTTTACTTAAGTTTACTTAGGATAATACATATTTATATTAGTTGTCATGTAAACACCTAGGATTTTGCATATTAATATGAGTTGTCATGTAAACAACACAATAGTTTGCACTCTAGTTGAGCACATCTTGTCTCTTACATCTCTTTATGAGATACATCTCTACATTCTTATTGTCACATTGTTGCACATACATTCATGCAAAATGGAGGATAATCCACTCTTGGTGGACATGTGCTTAGTTGTTGTGCTTATCTCTTGCATGACTCCTAGTCATCTTGATTTTAGGCACTTCTATGATGTATTCATCCAATTATTTGATTGATCCATTCTCATTTGATCATATCTTGTCTCTCTTGTGCTATCTCTTGAGCTTCTAGATCTTGGAATTTCATTCATTCCTTAGGAAACTTCTTACATGGTATCAAAGCTACACCAAATTCCTACATGGCATTAGAGATATATCAAATTTTTACATGGTATTAGAGCCATAGGAGTTCCATTGCATAGCCATTGGAGAGATTTTTGTAAGTCAAAGGTTGGAGCATGTTGGTATAAATCAGATGTTGGTATCACATTCAGAATGTCAAAAAACCCCTAAATCAACTTTTGTTTCATCAAAATTGGACATCTATGGTGAAATTTAGAGTCATTTTCTTTTTGGAGGTGTGGCAGAGGCGATTTAGGAAAAATAATTTGAGAGGTGATTTTCAAATAGTGATATCTCCCTCATACGTACTCCTTTTCTGAGATTTTTTTTTTTTGAGGGGGGTGGGGGTTGGTGGGGGGTGTAGAATTTCTTGATCTACATGTTGGTGCAAATTGTTTGTGATCTCTATTCTTGAAAAATTTTGCAAATAGAAAATCCCAATTTTTACAATTTTAAAGGCTTCACTTGGGCTCATATGGACAGATATTCAGGTGTTATTTTTTCTTAAATTGTATAATTTTTGTCTACTTTCTAGATGTAGTATAGTTTTGGAGTAATTTTGAGTGGACAGATTACTTTTAGAATTTGGTCATTTTTGGCCTATTTTGGCACTTGTAATTAATTAGATCCTTGAGAGGTCTTGTGTCTTATCTTGTTGAGTCATATATAGCTTCATATTTTTTCTTGTAACCATAGAAAATAGAAGTCCACCTCGATCTATTTCAATGAGTGGTCAATGTACACACACTAAATATAACTTGTGCCAAATCATCTTTTTTGGAGTGGGGATTGTTTGATTGAGTGGAAAGTGAGGGTGTGTCTTGTGTCTCTTTGATATTGTTCTCTTTCTTTTTCATTATGAGTTGTTTTTATAAATTAACACCACATAATCATGTTACTTGGAAAGAAAAGATAAAGGATCCTTTAGTTGAAAAAGGTTTACAATGTTATGTAACTTGTGCTACAAAGAAACCTAGTAATGATGCTGATGAGTCTCATAAAGAAAATTGGGAATCAAAACAAGAGATGGCCTTAGGAATCTTTCTATAGAATATCTCAGATGGACTATCAAATATCACATCAAAAACATTACCAATCTAATAGAAGTTTGGTATGAACTTGAAGCATTGTATGGGATAGTAGATAAAGATATGGCCTACACCATTGAGGATAATATTCTCAAATTGGATTCTAGGAATTTTGACACCATAAAAGATTATCTTACCCAAGTAGACATGTATAGGGCACAACTTAAGGATTTTGGTGAATCCATCAAGGATGGAGAGTTGATCAAACATGTGATGACTCATCTTCCTCCTGAATATGTGGCTTTTTATTTTAGTTATAATACTCATAAATTAATAATGGGAAGTGCCTTTACTAAGCCTTCATTTGAGTCAGTTTTAGGAATGTTGGTCTTAGGACATAAAAATTTAGTGAGCATGGGAATTCTCTTGTCTTTGAAGTCCAAAGCCTTGGTAACTAATAAGGAGAATCAAGGCAATCAAGGTGGTAAAAGTTCCAACAAGAAGCAAAAGTAATGGAAGGCTAAGCCACAAGATGACACACATCAATTGACTTCCTCACATTAGTCTACCTCCACACAAAAATCTTCCTCACCACAAGACAACTCCAACAAAAAGGGTAAATCATCAAAGAAGAAGTTTATTACTTATGCATATTACAAGAAGAGTGGACATGAAGAACATCATTATTACAAGAGGGAAATTGGTGAACTCAAGAATCTTCTCAAGAAGAATCAAATTAGTCTACCTTCAAGAATGACTACTTTACCCTCTTCTTCACATTTAGATTTTGATAAAGGAAAAGATCACATGGGAAAAAGTCAGGCCTTAGTAGCTACTTCAAGTCAAGATTCAAGGAGATGACTTCTAGATTTAGGGGTTTCTCATCACATGGCATCTTTACAGTCTACATTTTCATCATCTGATTCTTGTCATACTCCACCTGTTTTGATGGGCAGTCATACTTACATGAATGTGATTGGGAAAGGAACTATTGATAAGGGGGAGGTATACTTCAAAGATGTGTTGTGTGTACCTCAACCAAGTCACAACATTCTTTCCATCTATCAGCTCACTCATGGGGATACAAGAAAGACTGTGGAATTCACACCTAATTAAATTTTTATTAGACACTTGGAGACTAGACATATCATTGCTATAGGTTTGGTTGATCATGCATCTCGACTATACTACTCAGATTTTGGTCATGATGATGATAGTGATTTTTTAACAGATTTTGACTGCATTTCCAGTTTTTTGTGGATTCCTACATTATAGGTTTGGGACATACTATTCATGACATTCATCTTCTCTTTGGTGAAGATGACCCTTTTTCAGTTGTTGCAAGGGAACACTCTGATGTAAATCTTCATTCTCTACTTGATCATGTTAGAAATAATAGTACACCAAGATAACTGAGAGGGGGGGTGAATCAGTTATCCATTAATCAAAACATTTATAAACCTTAAACAATCTTATCCATTCAACCAAAGTAAATAGTAACCATAACAAGATGCACACAAACAATTACACCAGATATGTTAACTAGGGAAACCCTTGATTAGAGGGAAAATCCCAATTGGAATGATACCCACAAGATGATGTGCTAATATAAATATTTCTTGTTAGAGGATGTGCCCTATTAGGAGTTTATTACAGCATATAGTACATATGAGTATATTTTAGGAGACTTTGAATCCTTGTTAGAATATTCCAACCCTGTTAGAAGTTGTGCCAACCCTATTAGGAGTTGTGCCAACCCTGTTAGGAGTTGTGGAAGATAGAAGAACCCACTATCCAAATAGCTTCTAGGGAAAGACTATTGAACTCACTGTCCAACTAATCTCTTAACTATTCCTTGTAGAATAATTGTTTGTACTATGATTTAAACTTCTTTCCTCCATCCTTTCAATCAACCTAATCACTATCAGAAGTTGTAGACTACGTCACAAACCTCAGATCTAAGTATCCAACTTTGGATCACACAATAAAACCTTGGCAATGAAGTTTCCTTTACTTCCACTTAGCTCTTCTTATCTTTGTATTCATCCATACATTTTTCATACATGATGAAAATTTCCTTCCTTTATACCAAATCCATAAAACAATTCCCTGAGTTGACTATTACACCTTCTCACATAATTATTAAAGGACCACATTAAGAACATGTTACACTTAGCAATAACATTGATCTTTTTCCTTGCAACTTGAATAAATTTCCATACACATAATATTATGATGAGCAAGCTAAGCCATGTCATCACCAACATGTCTTCTTCACATCTTTAACTTTAGCTTATTAGAATAATAACTCTGCTAAGAGATATAACATGTTTACTAGAATATGCCTCTGTAAACTCTATCTCAGAATAGTCTTCACCAAAACTTGCATAACTTCATCTAGACTTAATATTTAATAATTTTGAGGCTAGCTATTTACACCAAACACAATATAATCTCCCTTTAATCTCATTATTGAAATTACTCAATGGTATGTCTATACCAACTTGACTTTTTCACTATTCTTTTGTCGAATACCACAAGAAACTACTATATTGACATCAATGAAAAACACAGTCATGAATGTAACATATCATTATGATAATGATCCAATCATGTTTCTACAATACTCCCCAATAGGAATATCATCAACATTCATGCTTCCAACAATCTCCTCCTTTGGCATTGATGGCAACATAGATGAGAAACATCTAGTTCCAAGAATACCAACTACAAAAGACTATTAACCTTTCTTTTCCAATCCTCTTTATCAATCATTCTCCCATCCTGTACTTCTCCCAAATTTTTTTCTTCTCCCTTCAATGTACTCAAATTATTTTTCATACTAAACTTCTCCCCTATTGACATCAATTTCAAAGGTTTCGACAAACATCAAAATTTGCAACAACTATTTCTAACTAGCTCAAGTATCCAAAGACACTATTCAAAACAACATCCAAAAAGAGTCCTAGATGACTCTATCCATCATAGATACTTCCCCATATAGGAAGCATCAATATTCATTCTAGACAAACAATGGTGTTGTGTTACACTGGACTAATGCATTCTTGCATCTTCTAGTCTGATGTAGGAATGGGCATAATCCCTAGCATAGCTCGCAAATACTCAAAAGTATCTTTGGGAAGAGGCTTAGTGAAAATATCTACAATTTTCTCCTTAGTGCTTAAATGCTCCAATCTAATTTCCTTTTTTGTAACTCTCTGTCTGAACATGTGATACTTGATAGAGATGTGCTTGGTCTTAGAATGCAATATTGGATTCTTAGAATATATTTACTATGTTTGTAATGTCACAATGTATGACAATAGGTTCACTAAATTCTATCCTTATTTCTTTTAACATCGTCTTCATTCAAACAACTTGATTGAAATTGTTTGTTTCTGCAACATATTATACTTCTGCTATACTTTTTGAGGTGCAATCCTGCTTCTTGGTTAAGAAACTAATCTTCCTCTAAGAAAGAAGGCTCCACCACTAGTGCTCTTTCTATCATCCATACTATCTTCCTAGTTAGCATCATTGTAAGCACATAAAGTGAGATTATTAGATTTATCATAACACAATCCAAACTCTAAAGTTCCTTTCAAGTATCTAAATATCTTTTTGACTACTACATAATGTACTTCTCTTGGACCATCTTGGACTCTTGCAACAATTCCAACTACATTTTCTATATCCAATCATGTGTGAGTCAAATATTTCAAACCTTTGATAATAGATCTATACTTCTTCTTCTCAACAGTAGGTGTCTCATCCTTTTTAAATAACTTGTGTCCAATTACTATAGGTGTTTTGATGGGTTTACATGTTTTCAAACCAAATTTTTTTACTAAATCTTTCAGATACTTAGTCCGAGAAATAAAGATTCCCTCTTTATCCTTCACAATCTATAATCCTAGAAAATATTTCATTTCTCCTATCATACTCATTTCAAATTTATTCTTCAATTCTTCTACGAGCTTGTCACTTTCATCATCATTTCCTCCAAATATGATATCATCAACAAATATTACTAAAATTATTAATCCATCATCAATTTCTTTCCAATAGAGATTACTATCTAACATACCTTTGTTGTATCCAAGCTTTGTCAAATGTTTGTCTAACCTTTTGTACCAAGTTCTGGATGCTTGCTTCAAGCCATACAATGCTTTGTTCAATCTACATACTATGTCCGTATCATTCATTAAAGGACAACCTTTAGGATGTTCAATGTATACCTCTTCTTCAAGTTCTCCTTTCAAAAATGGTGACTTAACATCCATCTAATGTACATTAAATTTATTATATGGGTGAAAGCACAAACCTGTATCACCCTTTTGTAAAGGAAAAGGCTAACAAAAGTATAACTATTCACCTTTAATGACATAAAATTGGTACTATTATTTTGAATTTGAAAATGAAGTAAACTAATGAAATGTGTAGAAATGGATAAAGCTTAGGATTATAATTTTTAATAATTATTTGGAATAAAAATTGATATATTTTTCTAATTTTTATATACAATTTTTTAGCTATTGAAAAACGTTGAAAATTGGGGGTCTAGATCATACCACAAAACTATAGAAAAATTAATTTATTTCCTTTTGATCATAGACTATGTTATAGATAACATATATAGCTAGAACAATCAAAAATAAAAATTAGCTTTAGACCTATATTTTCTCTTTTATAATGATTCAAATTTCAACTCACATAAAATTGATAGTTTTCATCTCTCACCAAATTTTTTAAAATAGATTTATTTTATGGAAGAGAAAAATTATACATTCTATAAGAGGACTCTCTCCTCTACAATGTCATATAATCTTTAGATATGTTTGATATGATTTAATATTTTATTCTTTCTCAAAATTGACATCTTTTTGAGTGTTAAAATACGTGCGTGTAGAATTTTTTAATTATAATATAATATATCTAATTCAAACACTATAAACTCTATATGAGAATATTCTTGACTCTTAGCTCAATAAAATGGTGTTTATATGTTATTAAAAAACTATCATAAAAAATATTAAGAGATATTGAAATGCCACTTTTCTAAAATAATTTTATTTCTTTAGTAATTAGATGCAAACTAGTATAAAACATACATTTAATAGCCATTTCCAATTGGAAAAGTGTGAGACCATTTATAACTTAGCTAGAATAAATTTATCTAACTAGAATAAAACATACATTTAATAGTCATTTCCAATTGGAAAAGTGTGAGACCATTTATAACTTAACTAGAATAAATTTATCTAGATCATATATTTGAACAAAATTAATTTTTAGATAAAAGTACTCAAATTCAGTCATTTTGATAAGTTAGCCTGAAAGGTGACACAACTTTTTACTTTTACCCATATGTTGCATATGCTAATAATAACCTTACTACTTTCCATGGAAGCATACGTCTCATCACAGTCTATTCCTTCTTTCTATGAGTAACTTTTACATACCAATCTTTCCTTCTTCCTTACAACTTTTCCTTGTTCATTAATCTTGTTCCTGAATATCCATTTAGTTCCTATCACATTCTTATCTTTTGGTCTAGGGACCAATTCCTATGTCTCATTCTTTACTATCTAATCCAATTACTCCTTATAGCTTGCTTCCAATAGTCATCTTTACATGCTTCATCTACATTCCTAGGTTGAACTTGAGATATCAAACATATTTTTTCATTGATTCTGCTTCTTGTCATCACACCTTTATCTTTGCTTCCGATGATCTACTTGGGTGGATGATTATTTTCATATTCTTACCCGAAGTAGTTGTTATCTTAACTCTTGGCTTTGCTAGAGGTTCTAAGTTTTGTTCCTATCTTAGATCTCCTTTATTCTAAAAATCATTATTAGTCTCAAGTTATACTTCATCATTCCTTAGTTTAGTAACAACATCATCACCATCTGAATTGTAATAAACTATTTTCTCTTGTATCTTGAATTTCTCATCAACTCTCACTTTTGCACTTTCCATTATAGTCTTAGTTCTCATATTATAACATCTATAAGCATTGATTTTCAATGAATAACCAAGAAACATACCATCATCACTTCTACCATCAAACTTACCAATATCATCATCTCTTTTGATATAACACTTACTACCAAAAATTCTAAAATACTTAACTGTAGGTGACTGACCAAATTAAAGTTCTTAAGGGGTCTTGTTTGTGTCTTTCCTAACCTGTACTATGTTCATAGTGTAGACTACTATATTCACAACTTCTCTGCAAAATATCTTGGATACAACATTCTCAGCTAACATAGCTCTTGCTACTTCTATTACTAACCTATTTCTTCTCTTTTCTATACCATTCTCTTCAGGGGTTCTCAAAGATAATAACTATCTTTTGATTCCATTAGCTTCACAAAAGATGTTAAACTCATTTGAAGTAAACTCTCCTCCTCTATTTGATCTTAAACATTTAATTTTCATGCCTAAGTCATTCTTAACTCTATTTTTTAATATCTTGAATTTATCAAATGCCTCATATTTTTCTTTAAGAAATGCAACCCACATCATTCTAGAAAATTCATCAACTAAAACCATGAAATAACTTTCACCATGGAATCCTTTACTCTTCATAGTACTTTTGAGATATGTGTGTACAATGTCCAATTTTGTTGTAGTAGTAAGCTTCTTGTAGGGAAAAGAAGTTACGTTATGCTTTGCCAAAACACACTCCTTGCAAATTGTGTTAGTAGGTTTTATAATCTTAGGCAAATCTAGAACTACAAACATACTAGTAGTCTTCATAATTCTATCAATGTTTATTTGAAAAAATCTCTTATACCATAACCAACTATCATCTACCTTCACAACCAAACATGTCATTTCAGTAGGATTGAATTGAAATACATTACCTCTAGATCTGGTTCCTATTCCAATTATCTTTCCATCTTTGTCTCTAATCATGCATGTCTTTTTTGTGAACTAAAGCCGATAACCTTTATCCACTAGTTGTCCAACACTCAAAAGACTATGCTTCAAATCATCAACAAAATATACATTCTCAGTCTTAGTTTTACCATGAAGAGTTATAGATCAAATACCTTTAATATGACATGTTGCATTGTTTCCGACTCTAACAATGCCTCCATCCTAACTTTTGAATTTAATAAACTTGTTCATATAACCAATCATATGATGTGAACAACCATTGTTAATTATCCAATCGAAGTTCTTTTCAAGCTATCATACTAAAGCTACCTTTGGAATTTCCTCTTTGATTGCTACACATCCTATTTCATCATCACTAGCACTTATTGCTTGTTCATTACATTCATCTTCTTCATTTGCAAACAGACACTCTCTATCTCTTATATGTTTGAAATTTCCTTTATACTTTTTCTCTCTTTAGGACACTTAGATGCATAATGACCAAATTCATTACAAGTCCAACATTTAAAGATTTTCCTACCATTCTTTTCTCTTCTTACCAGAAGGGCTACTCCTTCTTCAATCTTTTTGTCCACATCAGATCTGCTACTGTTAGCAAACTCTCCTCTAACACTTGTTCTCCTTTATAAACTAGGTCAAATATTCAAGGCACTAATTTTTTTTTTCTCTTTTGATCAATTCTCTGGACTATCTAAGCTAATTATCAACTGCTTCAAGTCTCCCAAGCAATGTGTCCTTTGTGAAATATTTGGTACAAGATATCAACAATTATATCATTTGAATAGCTGACTTAAATGGTGGTATTAAGCTTTTCAATTTTTTACAGATAACCTCATCATTTTCTTTGGTTCCTCCTTGAGATGTAGTACCTAAAGTGATTTTTGATATTCTTCCTATATATGATCTTATAGATTTATCTTCTATCATTTTAGCATCTTGAAATGCACAAATCCAATTTTGTAGCCTCAATTCCATAGAATGTTCATCACCTTAAAAACTAGTTTCCAAAGCTTTCCAAATAAAATGTGAAGTAACAAGTAACTTTACCTAATTGTATTCAATTTTAGGAACTATAGTCAATAGTGCTTCTCTAGCTCTCATGTCAGACATATAAAGATCTCTTTCTTCCTTGGTACAAGTATCCAAATCTTTTTCAGTAATGATTTTCTTTGATGATTTTGTCAAGATCCAATATCCTGGACCCATAAACAGTAGATGTGCCTTCATCTTTTCCTTCTAACTATCATAATTTGCTCCATTGAACTTTAGACTATCTTTTCTCAACATGCTTGCCATGGATCTTCCAAAGTTATTAAACTTTATCTTCAAGGACCTAATGCTCTGATACCAATTGTTAGAAAAAATAGTCCACTAAGATAACTAAGAGGGGGGAGGTGTGAATCAATTATTCAATAATTAAAACATTTATCAACCATAAAAAATCTTATCCATTTAACGAAAGTAAACAATAACCCTAACAAGATGTACATAAACAATTACACCAGATATTTTAACTAGGGAAACCCTTGATCGGAGGGAAAACCCCAGTGGGATGATGCCCACAAGATGATGTACTAATATAGATATTCCTTGTTAGAGGATGGACCTTGTTCGGAGTCTATTACAATATTTAGTACATATGAGTTCCTATTAGGAGACTTTGAATCTTGTTAGAAGATTTCAACCCTGTTAGGAATTGTAGAAGATAGAAGGACCCACTATCCAAATAGCTTTTGGGGCAAGACCAATGAACTCACTATCCAACTAATCTCTCAACTATTTCTTGCAGAATAATTGAGTGTATTGTACTTTAAATTTCTTTCCTTTGTCTTGTCAACCAGACCAATCATTGTAAGACCTTGTAGAATAGGTCACAAAACTCATTTCCAAGTATCCAACTTTGGATCACACAATAAAACCTTGGCAATGAAGTTTCCTTCACTTCTGCTCAACTCTGCTTATCTTTGTGTTCCACTCTTCAATCATTCACATTCATCCTTACATTCCTCATACATAATAAAGGAAAATGTCTTTCATTTATACCAAATCCATAAAACAATTCCCTAAGTCAATTGTTACACCTTCTCAAATAATTATTATAGGACCATATTAAGAACACATTACATGTAGTGATAACATTAATCTTTATCCTTTGAACTTGAATAAATTTTCATACACGTAACATTAACTTCAAAATCTTAGAATAATATATTTGCTAAGAGATATAACAAGTTTACAAGAACATGCCTTTGTAAACTCTGTCTCAGAATAATCTTCACCAAAACTTGTATAACTTCTTCCAAACTTAATAACTTATGCTTCCAAGGTAAGCTATGTATACTAGACACATATTATAATCTCCCTTTAACCTCTCTACTAAAAGTACTCAACGATCTATACATACCAACTTGATATTCCTATTGTTCTTCTATTAGATACCATAGAAATCTGCTATATTAACATCAATGACAAACTTAGTTATGAATGCAACATATCATCATGATAATGACCTCATCATGTTTCTACAATACTCATCCATAGGAATATCATCAGCATTCATTCTTCTAATAGATCATTCTTATCAGGTTGACATGATGGTGGATACTTTGATATAGCAGTTAGAGAAGGTCACTTTCTCTTTAGAAGAGACACTTGGGTCATTGATACATGTTCTACATTCATCCTTAGTCAATCTTGATTTTTCTTTTTTAGTAGAGTGGCATAGTACCCATAATTTGGAGGAGACACTTTTTTTGTATTGATGTGGGAACACTTGAGCAGGTTTTAGAGATTTCATATATTTTGAGGTTTCTTCCTATAGATGGGAGAGGCTTCATTGGTACACCTTTGGTTTTATTTCTTCCTAAGGGGATGAATGTTATTCTACAGTCATGGAGTAGTTTCTACATCGAGCCTGGAGCATCTACCACTGGTCTACATTCTACATTGAGGGGAGGCTACTTTGTCCATCTTCCTCTTCTTCTCTATTATGGTGGGGTCTTTTCCTCACATGAGGTCTTATTTTCTCTCATTTTCTTTTATTGTACTTATCTCTCTTTTAGGAGGGGGTTTTCCCATTTATTTTTCCCTCTTTCTCTACTTTATGAGAGATTGCATTGCATATCTTTTGCACTTGAAGTTTATACATGGGTACCTTACATGGCCTAGTGGATGGGACCCATCTTGCATTATTATCTAGATTTTGTGAGCTTAAGTATATTTCCCTAAGTTTCACTTAAGGGGGGGTGATGGTGTAAATAAGTATTTAGTATTTAGACTTTATTTAAGTTTATTTAGGATAATTTATATTCATATTAGTTGTCATGTAGACACCTAGGAGTTTGAATATTCATATGAGTTTTCATGTAGACAACATAGTAGTTTGCACTCCAATTGAGCACATGGTGCCTACTACATATCTTTATGAGATACACCTTTACTTTCTTATCCTCACATTGTTTCACATACATTCATGCACAATGGAGGATAACCCACTCTTGGTGGACATGTGCTTAGTTGTTCTTCTTATCTCTTGTATGACTCCTAGTCATCTTGTTTTCCTTTATATACAAGGGACTTCTATGATGTATTCATCCAATTATTTGATTAATCCATTCTCATATAATCATATCTTGTCTCTCTTGTGCTATCTCTTGAGCTTCTAGATCTTGGCATTTCATTCTTGCCTTAAGCAAATTCTTACATGGTATCAGAGCTATACCAAATTCTTACATGAAGGGACCTCTTAGATAAAGAAGAGGGAGTCTTTTTAAAGAATCAATAATTTAGTTCCCACTAAATTTTTTAAACAAAAAATAAAAAGTGAACATGTAATGACACATAGGAAAGAAAATAAGGAAGATTATCAACCCATTATTCTATAAAATCAATAGCTATAACCAAAAAAGAAATGGATAATAGATAAAAAATGGTCTAAAGATTCAATAAAATGACCATATAATACTCAAGTAAATACAACTTTAATTCTAAGTTTTCCTAGTCTCATGGCTGTAAGAAATCTAAGTTGTGTTGTGAGCTAGGAAACACCCCAACTTTGGGAAGAAAAATAGCTAACCAATATAAGCTACATGGAATGCTAGAGCATTTCATGTATTATATGTGTACTTCATTACTTATTATAGAGCCACAACTCTTTGCAAATAATATATAATAATATTTATGTTTATATTTTAAGAAACACTATACATGCTATGCATAATGGCACACATGTCTAACAAGAGACACAAAATCTCTCTACATATCTAGAAAATGCAAGGGTTCTTACATCCCATTTCATTGTATAAATTTACACTATATTCTTAGAATCTTCTTAGCCATATCCATCAAGATGATGCTAATTGAGGAGCAACCTATACATCATTGCTGCTGATTGGGATCTCTGTAAACTCAAATAGGATAGCTGTGAAGTCATCCCCTGAAAGTTTCTCTTTTTTCTAATAAGATCTCCACAATTTTATCCATTTTTTCCAGGTTACTCCTAATGTGATTCTTAGCCACCTCATATGCATTATCTAAAATTCCTCTAACTTCTCTATCAATGATTTTTGCTAGTTTCTTTGACATGGAATTCCTTGCCATCATGCATAAAACAATATCACCACTTTGGACTATAGGGTCTAATAGAGCCCATGGACCAATTTCAGAACTTGCAAACCTTGTAACCATCTACAAGTTACAGATAACATACTAAGTTGCCCATTTGATGCCTCACTTATAGAAATTTTCAAATAGCAAGGCTAAAATTAGAGTTGACCTATGTTACCATAAATGAGAAATGAGAAACAAAATCCTAATGACAACACAATGAGAAATGGAATATTTAGAACTTGCATATATACATACATAGATATAGATAGATAGATATAATTTCATATTTTAGAAAAATTAGTTATAGAATTAATGATTAAAATAATTCAACTCCACATTTTATGTTCTTTTGGGAATTCTTTACAATCTCCACTTAGAGAAAAACTAGATGTTTCTCCATTTGTGTTGCCTGTTGCAAGTCATTGGATGCACCTGATGTGACCCGAGGTTCACTAAATATGACTTCTTCTACAACTCTACCACCAAGATCTCCCACAATTTGAAAAAAGACGTGTTTCTTGGTAATAAGACTTAGGTCATCTCCAAGAAAAAACCATGTAAGATGACATGCTTGTCCATGAGGTACAAGAGTAACTTTTTGAACTAGATCATGTCCAAGGGTCATCATGTTAACCTTGTAATAGTTACCAAAAAAAGATTTAGTTACCTCTTAAACTCACATTGATATCATATATTATTGCAAATTAGACTTCCAACTTTTGGTCCATACATATGTGAAGGGTCTACATAAAGGAATACAATAAAGCACCAATAGATGTTTATTTTTGTGCACTTATGCACAAATTGCATGTCCAACTTGATGGTAAGCCACCAAACTCTTACTCTTTCTATCGGTCATTGTTGTGCCCTCCATACTAACCACAATCATGTATATTGCATCATCTATTTCCTTTCTTGATATGTATTGTTTGCCTTATCTTCCAACAAGAATTGTTGCTTCATTCAAGAGGTTTGCAAGATCAACACCACTAAACCTAGGTGTTCTCATGGAAACAACATCAAGTAATACATCTTTGTCCAACTTTTTGTTTCTTGCGTGAACCTTAAGAATGGCTTTGCGACCATTTATATCAGGACCATCAATAGTGATCTGCAAGTGATAGGTAGATGATTTTCAGCATTTTCATTATCTTCTCTAGCTTCTCAATTGTTTTGATAGTATTGAATGTCATTGGAACAACTGCATTTTTGAAGGAATCCTATCTTTCTAGAAAATGACCATCTAGATAGAAATATTTGAATTCCTCATTTTATTGAAGAGTTCTTTATTGAGACCTAAATTCAAATCCACTCATCTAAAAAGATGTGCAAATTGGTGAATGCAACAATAAAGGAACGTAAAAGACTTTCCCTATTTTCCAAAATAACTTGTCCCTCATTAAGCATATGTTATTATCGTGTTCGTGATGGATCACTGAGTGTGATCTAAACATAAATAAACCATGCCTATTCGCTTACATCTTAATAGACTGAGTTGTTGGAAAAGTGATGCCAATGTGGCTTAAGTTGTATTTGCATTTTTATTTATTTTTAATTTTCTTATTCAATCTGGTCAATTATTGCCCATCCAATATGGAGAATGAGAGTCTACTTGTTAAGAACAACCTGTATCTTGGGTCAAGAGTAACTCCTACCATGTATTTTTTCCTTAGTGGCTTTTTGGTTCCATTTTGTCTAGTGGGATGTTTTTTTTTTATTTTCACATATATCATTCCCTATAATATCATGAGAACTAGGGGAAGTGTTTTGCATCAAAATATCAATTTTCAAGTCAGCGATATTATTTGATTCTTTATCTCATGGGAAATTTTTAGGTTCTTTATATTTTTATTGCTCATGTGCTCCATCATCACCATCTATATATTTTTTTGATCTTGAGACACCTTTGCCTTGATTTTTTCTTTTGCAAGAAGCATACTCAAAATATTCGTAGAATCATCCACTTCATGACAAGAGTTAAGCTAGGAAATATTTTAGGAAACTATAGCATATACCCAAACATGACAAGCTCTACCTTTAATGTGACTTCCTATTGAAATGATTCAAATTTTACCAATTTAAGCACCTATATAGAATGTAGCTAACTAAGACATTTTAAATTAAAATTTTGTTTCTCATTCACACTTTTTATGTTCCTATTTAAGCATTAGATATATTAAGCATCCTTAAGAATCCAATATATACATTTTCCAAGTACACATTTATAGACTATCTAGTGCATGCAAAGTCTATTAACAAATGATAAACTCATAAAGTGCAATGTTGAGTAGTCAAGGGATCACATTCTTTAACTTAAAAGTTGCATGAAGATAATCAAAGTAATCAATTGGTTGTTAGTTTGAAACTTTGTACAATAGTGTTTGAATGTAAAAAGTAGAGAAAAATAGGCAAATATCAGACTGCATATTTTTACCTTGTGATTATTTTTTGGATAAATGATTCAAGTTGAATGGCTAAAATATATATGCATCATTTCAAATATGTTAAGCAAAGAGGTCTCAGTTATAGTTCATTTTATTAAATTGAAACTGAAGAAAATAAATAATCAGCAAGAGAAATAAACAAATTAGATTAAACATTGCTTCAAAATAAATAATATAGAAATTAAAATACTTGATTCTGCATAGGGAAACTCAAGTGGTTGTTTATGGATAATGTTGTACTTTAATGTGTTCTCATAAGATTTTATTCTTGTTTTTTCCATGTCCTTGACTCCCTTTTGTAACTTCTTTCCAAGAATAAATGATTTTGTCATTTTATGTTTCTTTGTAACAATCTCCTAGAATGCATCTCCTAGTGTAGCTACAAACTCAAGACATTTACATGGTATAGTAGTCTGCTAACCTAAAAAAAATACAAGTCAATTATATAGAAAATATTAGGATACTAGACATCGATTTAATTCTTGTAATAAAATAAAATAGAAGTCTTATATATACTAAAAAGAAAGAAACATAGAAGAAAACTTAAACACCAAAAAATATGGTTTCAAATTATTGTGCCTTAAAAAATAAAATGTTATTGTGCAATTTATCTGTACAGGAAAACTTGTTTTCTATCCTTTGAAGCCATTAGCATAAAAAATTCATTTTCCTTCTCAAATATTAAAGATTTTCTATTCATTAAAACCATTAACTTAAATGATTTATTTTCTTTGCAAAGATTAAAGATTTAATATTGTCCGTATATGTCTTTCACGATTTAAGTCTTACACAAAGATAAATTGTAGTACACTAATGATCACATGCACTCCAAAACTTAATGTCATTGACATTTTGTGTTTTATCAGTCCTGCATCTCAATGATAAAGAACTGTTATTATGCCAAATTTAAATGAATAGATTATTAAACAGAAATGAATGGTTCATTGACAATGAAAAGCAGTACACAACGCACAAAGGGAGAGGTTTGTCAATAGTCATGAAATGCCAAATGCTCTTGTAATCTGTACTATGTTTAAAGAGTTCATTTGCTTTGTTAATGCCCCTCCAAATCCTGCAGTCTGCAAAATCTAATCTGTTCTACTCCTTTATTAGGTAGATTTGTGCAGCTACGACTGCAAAAGTTAAGAAGGTGGCAGCTAAAAGCACAAAATGACATACTGCCTATGATAATTTATCATGTCACCAACATAAATTTTATTTCAGTAATGATCACATGCACTGCAAAACTAAATGACATGGAAATTTTTGGTTTTATCAGTCCTGCATGTCAATGAACATGGACTCTGTAGCATGGATATTATGTTTCGAACTTTGGAGAATTGAGTAAATAACAGAGAGTAAACAAATCTGCATTTGTAGTAAATATTAACCATATCAACCCTGAATTTGGCACTTAACATAAACAACGTTACGTAATAATTTCATGGAACAAATGGAAGCATGACAATTAACATATCATGTGCATGTGACTTTGGAAATTTGAGTAAATAACAAGGAATACTTATAAAGTTGTAATGCCTTGGTCTTACTCCCAAGATGTATCGGAGTTGAGAATGATGATTTCTTGTAAATGTCTGAATTACAACCAAGCATAAACAATGTTTGTAATAATTTCATGCAATAAATGGAAGTAGAACAATTAAAATATTTCGTGTATGCATGTGTTGTACTGGACATCGTACATTCACTCCAACCTAACTGGAGTGAAGTAGACCTTAGAATGGCCCTTGTCTGATCGAAATGTCTATGCAAGGATTGGATCATAATAAATTATAATACAATTTTCTAATTTCCAATGCAGGGATAAACCTCAATTCCACCAGAGAAATTTTATGAACCATGATGCCAAAAACTTTGTTGGCATTGTTGGAATAATTACACCAATGAATGAGTAATTATAGCTATTTGCTACAACTAAATAGCAGGTTGTTGTTGACATCTTCCAGCTCATTAATTGGTGTCTGAGTAAACTTGCAGTTCTGTCATCTTTTACCTCCTCCACAGATGAAGTCAGTTGAGATTTTCTTGGTTCTAGAAAATGTAAATGTCTCTATATATAGAGAGGTAATTGCATTGCAAATAAATAAATTTAAAAAACAGATAATATTTGCCTATATGGTATCAGAGTAGATTTGATTCATGGGTTGTAATTTTGTTTTTTAGCGTATTAATCTTTGATCTTTGTTGATTCATGAAGTTGCTGTCTAAGAAAATGTGACATAGAAGATATGCTGGTACCAAATGAAAAGAAAGGAAAATCATTGGAGTCAATGCCTAGAACGAAGAGAAGCTCTAAAGATACAATCTAAGCTGCCAGCATTGACAGAATCTAGTTGAAGAAAGAAAAGCTGCCACCTAAGGAAATCAGGCTAAATAACTAGTTGTTGAACGTGTGAGAAACATATAATGTTTAGAGAAGCCTTCTTGTCAATTAAAGGGAGAGGAAGAAAGGTTTGCTACTCTAAGAATTGGAAAAATTTGATGGTCTATACTGAAATAATATGTTAAAAATCATGAACATCAAATAGTGATGGTTGTAGTAAGAGGTGCATTATAAGTTGTGCCAACACCCCAAAAGGCTTTTCTTCTTTTCTTTTAGTTTGACATATTCATGAACCATGTATTTATAAAATATTTCTAGAGAACTAGCGAGCATAGTGGCTGGGTACCCATGTACCTTGGTAGATGGAATTTTTTTCATATGGACTCCATATTATTGTGCATGAGAAAAGTTTAGAACCAATTTCCCGTTATTAGAACAATATTTTTGTGAAGTTTGAAGGGTTTGTGGTAATCCAAAACTACTATTTTAGGTGAATCTATTGAACAATTTGTGGTAAGCCAAACCACTTGCTTAGGTGAAGAACGGTTTGTGGTAAGCCAAAACCACTTGTTTAGGTGAAAAATCTAAAAAATTTGAAGGGTTTGGGTAAGTTAAAACCACTTGTTTCGGTACAAAACCTAATAGTTTTTTGAAAGGTTTGTGGTAAGCCAAAACCATTTATTTGTGTGAGAAACTCAAAAGAAAGTTGATTGCATTAGTTGAAGAAAATTCCAAATGGTTATGGGTCAACTGGTTAAAAACCCACATCATAATGACACAAGGAAAAAATTGATGGTGAGAAGGGAACTGAATTTGTTATGCTATAAAATGACTACCTAACAAGGCATTGGCTCAATGTTGGGACCTATTCTATTTGAATTTCTTATTCTAATTTCTTCCACATAAAGAGTCTTTAGTGGTAGAAATTAAGGGAGGATGTTGGAAGAGACCAAGTCCACATCTTTCTCCTATTGCAACTAAAATTGTTAGTTAACTCAACCACGTGTGCGCATGATTGAATATGTCTCCAAACACATGGCAAGGTTGTTAAGTGTTAGTGTTGTCGCATTACACCACCCGTATGTATGTTCTAGACTCTTCATTTGTAGTTGGAAGTCATCTATTTATAGAGCCTATCTAATATGTATTATTGTGCAGCCAGATTAATAAAATACTTCTATTATCTAGTGTCACCACATTCTTTCTTAGTTCTATATTTTAATATGGTATTAGAGCATCATTGACTCTTGGGCTATGGCAGATTTTTTGTGTTTGTGATTATTTTCTATTGCAGGTTATAATTTGATTGAGTAGCATCAAAGAAACCTTTGGGTTTTTGGAAAGCCAAGATGGGCAGTTGAATAAATTTTATTTTTTCTGAAGTTGCTACCTAAAGAGAATAAAAAGTACTTGGTAAAATATTACTTAAGAGAAGGGAAGTTGGCTCTTGGTATGTTGTCTATTGCTACATTAAGAGAAGAATGAAAATGTTGGAGGTAAAATTATCTATTTCATCAATATAAGAAAAGGTCATAGAGTTTGGTGTGGTGTTGTTGAAAAGGTGATTATGTCAAATAATCTTACATTTGAATTTTTAAAAGAATTGATGAGGAAATCTAAAATTATTATTTTGATTGTGAAATATGATAAAAAATACTAGGTTAATTCAAAGAAAGTGTTATTTGTCGATTAATCACAATGGTGAAGCAAGGTAAAAGAGTGTTAAGGGAAAAAGTAAATTTAATTTTCAAGATAAACATTTGAGAAGAAGAATTAATAAATGTGAAGAAAGAAAATGGAGACTTAATTTGAGAGAAGAATTTTTTGCAAGAAGAATTGACACAGTTAAGAAATGAAATAAATATAGGAGGATGTAGTTTTTTAAATCAAATTAATGACTATATAGAAGCAAATGGAGTGCTAGAGAAAAAATTAAAGTTGTTAGATAATGTTAAGAAAAGAAATGATGAATCAAAGGAGGAAATGAAGAAAGTAAAAGAAAAGAATTACTTGTTAAAGGATGAATTAGAGGAGAAAATGAAGTAATAGTGATAAGGGAAACCAAAAATTTTATGTTGTAAATGGGTACCTCAAAAGGCTTAAAGTCAGTTAATTGATGACTTAGTAAACTAGCAGTTTTGTTATCTTCACCTCCTCTGCACATGAAGTTAGTTGAGATTTTCTTGATTCAAGAAAATGTAAACGTCTCTATATATAAAGAGGTAATTGCATTGCAAATCAATCAAAAATATATATTTTCTCTTCCAATATGTTTTCTGCTGCTGTTCTTTGCTCTTAGATTTATTTAAATTTTCCTACATGCATAATATAATCTTTCATGTTTGAAGACCATATTAAGACATTGAACAAAAGACCCCAAAATTTTTTTTAATCTTTTGGGATTTGGGTATTGACAGAACTTGATTCAAGGACTTGCAGGGATTTCCATCACCGACCTCTGTGATTTTGGCCCCTGTTATGTTTCAAGGGCTAGAGACCAGTTTGGACTGAAAACTATAAGGATAGTGATGATTCTTGTTTAAAGACCCGATGGGAACGTTGAAGTTATTCAATAGAATTTTATAATTTGAAATTTGCTTATGGTAGATCTTAATGATATCATAGTTCCACAATCTATAGTTTCATACACTTCTTGATTTAGAGATCAGGCTATGCATTAGGTGCATTATGCATTAGGTGCATTAGGTTTAAGATTTAGAAATTAGGCTGTGTTTAAGGTTTATTTTTTTCATATTATTAGAATTTTAACAAGGAATTCTAAGTAATGTTAGAAAAGTCAAAACATCAGTCATGGTAGAAAGTTTCACAACTTAAGATAACTATTTCTTATATGAAGCATGATGGACACTTTCACAACCCAAGACAACTATTTCTTAGACGAACTTGTTGATGTGTGTTTTATGACTCACCAAACAAAAGAACAAAATACCGAAATATCTTATCCTCTCTTGAATAAAGTCTTGTGTATGCTAAGATTGATAGAAGATCATACAATGACTTCAAGGTTCCTTTAATGCCAGCTCTTGACTGTGAATAAGATCAGTGGTTGATGTGGTTTGATGATGATCACAAGGGGCCTTACGTGTTTATTCATATTCATTTCAAGACATACTGGATGTGGGAGCTATCTTAAGGTTTTGCAATGAAGCGCTTTTTTTTTTTGGATTTTTTACTGAATATGCAGAAATTAAATAGGATGGGGTTCAAAAATTCTACTCTAATCCTAAGGTTAGTGATAACAACAAATAGTATTCTAGTGGACAAATTCCTTAATTTACTCAATTCCTCTTTGCCAAGTTATACTACAACTAAGCATGAACCAGTGCAATCTTCAAGGGTTATGCCAAAGATTTTCATATCACCACATACACCATCATAAAGAACAATGTATACAAATGATAGAAGTTGAGCATATGCATGAAAGGGGTTCAGGCTAACTTTACACAATGAATTAGAATCACTAAAACGTCAAAAGTATGAACCAAAAGAATTAATCAATACACCATCATATTCTCCATTGCAATCACCACACATTGACTATGCTAAACTTAATCTACTTGAAGAAATTTTATGAGAACAAGCAAGAACTAAGATACGTCAAGTATTCACCAAACTCCAATGAAAAATTTATTATCTCAGTAACTCATAGCAACAATCTCATAAAAAACTTCCTTTACAAATGAGAAATGAGGCCTTTATATAGGTCCTCGATTACAATGGGTGGCCCGGATGATCACAATAACCGATGGCTAAGATCATGCCACATCAGCCCTAATTAGGGCTAGGGCAATGGAAAGGAATCTACATTAATGCCATAAGGAATCCACTACTGTAGTGGGCAATAAATGCCCACCATGCATGCTAATTTAAGAAGGAGTGGGGTGTAATAAATGATCCCTATGCACACCCACTCTGCATTTAATGCATCTATCCTTGATTTCTTTGTCTGAAAGATTGAAATCGATCTAACACTATTTCCAACTCCTTTGTACTGATGCTTGGTGTAGATTCTTGCTTAAATTCTAGAATTGCAATTGCTCTTTCTGCTTTTCCCAAGCTTTCATCCCAATCTGGTAGTAAGTCCTTAGTAGTGTACATTGTATTTGAGAAGATGGTGAATTTCTCAAAATCATCTCTTCCATATACGTTTAGCTAAAAAAATTCCTCTAACTTGACTTTCAGATTATCAGTTGTCATTTCCTCTTCCCCCAATCTTTGTGATAACAAAGATGCAATTGCATTTGATATTCCTTGCTTGATGTTATCAACAATCTTTTTCCATCAACTGGATTCCCTGGTAAAGCTCTCAAACATTTAATTAGCCATGATCACTGCACTGTACCATCGAATAAAATCATAGACATCCCCCTCGCTGATAACTTGACCATCAATAAATTCTTGCTTTGGGGTATCCATCAGACTCTGAATGTCGGCATCACCTCTTCTTGGTAAATATGCTCATCCACCCATGATTCCTCCATGCACTCGATCCTAGAGACTGTAGCCAATGCCCTATTGTGCGCTTGCACTAATTCTTCTATATGTTTGAAGGCTACCTCCTGAATTCCTTTGATCCAAATCTTTGCACCCTGAGAAATCTGCTTGATTCTTTCAATATCACCTACCACTTCACTGGAAATACCTATTGGAGGGACAAATAATGGACCTTCCTCTCTTACTGGACGAGGCAAGTTATTGATGTACTGACATAAGGCCCGAATTTCTCTTTTCTTCTTTTAATACCCTTCTTCTACTTTCTTTAGCCTATCCTTCAAAGCCTGTGTGGAGTCATCAAATTCTTCCAATATTTACTCTCGAGAGGCCTGACAAAAATTTACTTCTATAACATGATATTCATCTGGAGCAATCTGATTTTTCCCTTTGTCAATTGTGGGAGTCGCAATCTGCAAGATTCTGGATCCTGATTCTCCTCTGATGAATTTAGTATTTCTTTTTTCTTTCCCTTGTTCTTTTGATCAATTTGATCAGTCCAAAATTTCATGTAATTCAATTGTTGGATCAACCTCCTTTTGTTGATGCAATTGAATTCATTGCCTCAACCATTCCAGAATGGGTACACTTTGGTCCCCTAGAATTACCAATTGTTCTTTCCTTTGGACCACTCAAATGTCAATCTCCTCTTCACCTCTTGGACTAGCCATTGTAACCTCAAGAACTATAGCTTTGGCACTTGGAAGATGTATTGCTACCCCTAGAGTTTCTTCCTCTAGTGGACCATCTCCATCATTAATCATTTCTTGCTCTAAGATCGTAGCAAGAGTTTCTTCTGTAGCAATATCTTGATCTCTCCCTCTTTATTGCATGGATTTTTCATAAGCATTTATACTCAACCTATCATGAATTGGCCTATCCAAATTCTCTTCTTGCTCAAATCTCCTTATACTTGTCCCTACATCCTGCCTTTCAAAAGTTTCTATCTCTTGGACACTCTAAGTTTGATTTGGAGAAGAGGGAGCATTTTCGTGTTTTTGCTTCTTATTTTGAGGTTCTTGGATGACTTCCTCAATCCTAGGATGCTTTTCTCAAGGTACCTCCTTCCCTTTCTTGGTTCCTACATCTTCGGATGGAGTTCCCCTTTCTTGAATAGTCCCTTCAGATATTTGTCTTGATCTGTAATTTCTTTCTTCTTCCAATCAAATGGTTGAGTTGTCATTTATGGATTGAATCCTTTTCGCATCACACTTGGGTCCTCCTCCATTTGATCAAGAACCATGAATATGTTGCATGTTCTAATAATGTTCAATGGTAGTCTTGAATGCAATATATTTCTAATCTTGTTCTCGTTTGCTGCATTTTCCCAAAAGTCTTCAAGGTGAACCTTGTGTTGGTACTTTGACCCTCCTGCTGATGAGATCTTGTTGAAAGGATCAAAATCATTCCTCTTTGGATAAAGCGAAAGGCAAGAGAAGTGGAGCTCATTTGATGATTTCTCTACAGCTTTTAGACATGGGCATACCTCAGTTTTCCCTTCTAATATGCAAATTGGAAACTACAATCCCAACTTCTTCTTCCCTTTCTAAATCTTGTCATAGGCAGTAAGTTGTCGAGTAAGCTCTAACAAGACCATCTTATCGGTTGGATACCTGGGAAGTTTGTATGGCACCATGGAGAATCCTTGAACTCGGATGTATGAAAAGGTAGGAAACTAAATGAACCAAGTGCCATATTCTTCAACCAACTTCATTGCAACCATTGACATTCTTATATGTGGCCTCTTTTGTAGCGTTTTTACTATGCACATGGAAAATATATCATTAACCCTCATGTAATCATCCTTTGAATAAAAATGCAACTGCAGATAGCATTCGTGGACTTTGAGGTGTTGGCTTTCGCTTCCAATTGGTCCTTTGCATCGTAGTCCATCATAATTTGTCCTCCGTGCTAGCATGTAGATGACATAGGAGCTCATGTAAAATCTCCTTGTATGCTCTAGATTCATCAACTGCTCATTTAGGTTATCACTTATGAGCCCAGCCCAATCTATTCTATCACCTTCCTCCATTACCTGCTCAACAAAATACCACATCCAAGATTCAAACCTATAAGAATAAGGCATGCCAAATATGCGACTCAACATCATGACCATATCACTATATTCCCTCTACAAGTCGAGCCATAATATTTCTTTAGGAATCTTGGAATGATGTGGTTTATTCATTTTTCAACCATCTTTTGTTGATTATTTCTTCACAAAAATTGATTCTAGATGTATAGATTCTCAGTGCTTGCTCTTGTGTTTTTGTGACCATCCTTTGATTTGAAGGAATTCCAAATGCTTCAAAAATGGATGTTGGAGAAAAATCTACTAGAATATTTCATTTAGAATCTTAGATGGTTCTGTCTCTAGGTCTGTAATGCTTGGTACATTTCACAATTAATTCTAGATGCTAAAAAGAAGGAGGGCAACCAGCTGCAGCAAAAATTGCACTTCTCACAATTTTTGTAGCTAGGTGTTTTGGGTGATAGTCATTATATCTGAGCATTCTCTGGTTAAAATCTTTCAAATCAAGGCCACCAAGACTTGTATCTCCAATTTCTATCCACTTTGACACGATTTTGGATATAGGATAGAATCCTTTCCTTTCATTCTTTATCAATTATCCTCGCGTTGCTCCAATTCCCCTGGGCTCTGCCATTTTCCTTTCTTGCAAAATAGAAAATGTACATACATAAGACTATGCAAGGAAAGCATTAAAAACAACAGATATGACTTGTCCATAAGACAAAGATTTTGGATTTTCGCCAAAATTTCCATACTCCTTTCAAGATTCACTTTTCAACACTTCTGCGAAAAATATGAAATTCCACAACTCACTGCGAAGAAAATTCCTTACTGATAGGATTCAAAATCTTCTGTCGTGAATTCAAAGAAAACTCCTCAACAATTTCAAAAAATTTCTCAAAAAAAATCTGCTTCCTTGAATTCCTCAAATCTTACTCCTATTCTCGATCTGCTCTTCAAATTTCTGTGTGAGCCTGAATGAATGAAAGGGTATCTTATATAAATCATTCTTCAAAAAGATGCCTTTAAAGCTACAGACTAAAATTAGGCAACTACTATACTTAACCATTAAGGTTTCCATTTTTTGTGCCACTTGTCGCCTTTTTGCTGCTTGATTAAAAAACATGCTATCTTTAATGCTCTTAACTTCATGATGAAGCTAAGTATTTCTATTTTTATTTTTTTTTAATTAATTAAATATCAATTAAAAAAAATCAATATTTAATTAACTTCTATTTTTAAATGAAAAATTAAATTTATTTGCAACCCTTTCTCCATTTTTATTTTTTGGGTTATTATTAAAAAAAATCAAATTAAATATTAGTAAAACTAATATTTAATTTTATTTTCTATGTAAATCCAAAAAACACTTTTTTTTGAAGCAACATTGCTGTTTCGTTTTTCTATTAGAACAATTTTTTACTCCTCAAGGAATTTCATTCAAGCTATTCTCGGCTCTATATCTCCTTCGAATCATATGCATGATATTTGGGTATTCTTTAGAAGGAGATTCATCTTATAATCATCCTCAACCGAATTCTAATTTCTTGAATCAATTTTTTGCCCTATACAATGGATTACCTGGTTAAATTCATTTATTTTTAGCATAATTAAAATAAAGACACACGGATGAGTTATATGAGTTGGGGTGCCATATAAAACATACAGGTGACTGTAACAATCCTCTAGCACCTCAACTTGGGAAAGGCAATGTAAATGAAAAAATGCATTTGTCACCATTTTTAATCAGTCACAGATTAACTTTCCAAAGGAAACTTTCCTTAGCCCACCCAATTATGCGCTCCACAATTTGTGCTCCACGCTTTATGGAAATCGAGATTCTTATGGAGTGAAGGATTTTGCAACTTTTCCTGACTCCTTTAAAACTGCGCTCCATGCCTTAATAAGTTGAGGTTTTTGAGGATTGGAGGATTTTTGGTTTTTTCATGACTTCTTCATTCTTGCACTCCACAGAAGAAGAAAAAAAGCTGCTAAAAATTTTTAAAAATAGAAAGGGGGCCCCTGACTGGGGCGATGGTGATTGGCAGTCACAACATCTAGCGACTCCATGAGTGAAATGTTACAAACATTTCAAGGATAAGACTTAATCCAAACTCAGAATCTCTAGTTTCTCAATCTTACATCATCAATAAGAGAGAGAAAAAAAGCTCAAACGGGGAGAATAATCATATATTGGATCAAAAACACATTTACTCTACAACAACCTGAGTGTGTGCAATTTATATTAATTCCATCTCAACAAGACTACTCAAAAATCCTAGGATTAATCATGACAAGTCATTGATTCCTCTTAACTTCAAAAGCATCCTGGACATTGCCCCACTGCTAGTCAGGTGTCCATAGCCTTGACGGAGTTGTCACTGTAAAACCAACGGAGATTGCTCCACTTTCGGAAAATTATTCTTTGGAACACTAATGGAGATTTCTGCGTACCCCCAAAGCCAATCTCATTATTTCATCATTTTTTTCTTGTTCTTTTTTTTTTGTATTTCATTTCTCTCTTTTCTCTTGGCTTGTAAGCAATGAAGCTTACCATGGGTTTAGGAGTTACAGTGGTGCTGAAGCAAGATTTTTCAAATTTTCACAAGTCATGACCTTTTCAAAGACACATAAATGGACTTAGAGCAATAGTTAAGAGTGTGAAATATGTGGCAACCTCAGTGTTCATGCGTCAAGACACAATGTATGATTAACCTTTCGAGTCAAGTATGTTTTCTAACCTAGTAAAAATATATGAAGGGTAGCCAAGATTTTAATGCTCTTCATAACAATTATCCAAGAAATGAAATAAACAAAACTCAGCGAAGTCTTTAGATGAAGTAACAAAATCATGACACCACTCCACTTGCAAAAAGGAGATTCTCACAGCTATGAGCCACCTAGGAAAAGCCAAAATTGAAGACAAAACCAAAAGAAGAAAGAAAACCAAACCACTTGAGGAAAACAACCCAGGGAAAAAGAAAACAAAACAAACAAGGGAAAGAAACCTAAACTATGAAAAGCCAAAACTCCTAACCAGGAGAGGGGAGACAAACCAAAACCCCCACCTAACCAAAAAAAAAAGGAAAAAAAAACTAGAACAAAAACACACCACAAAGGAAAACCTAAACTAAATATGTACAGGTTAGGCTTCACAAAGAAAACCTAAGGGCAGAAATAATGCTTGAGGAATTGCCCATTGATAGGCAATTGGACTTCCTTTCTTGTTAGAGTCTTAAGCTTGAATGCATTATCTCCCAAAATTTTAGAAATCTAATAAGGACCTTTCCAAAGATTATCAAACTTTTCATGTCCACCTTTCTTTTCATGTGCCTTATCCTAGCGAAGTACCAGATTTGAAATTCAAAAATCTTTAACCTTTGCCATTTTGTCAAACCATCTCTTAACAACTCCTTGATGTTTAGCAAACTTTTCCAATGCTTCGTCCCTCTTCTCTTCCAAGTGAAATAATTGGGTCAAACGTGTCTGCACTCTATCTTCTCCTTGCATAAAATTTTGCATGAATTGTAGTGTTGGAATCCTCAATTGGATAGGAAAAATTGGATCTTGTCCGTAGACCAAATGATATGGAGATGTCCCCAAAGAACTCTTTATTCTGATCCTATCTGCCCAAAGTCTAAATCTCAGCTGTGTATGCCAATCTCTAGGGTTATTATCTAATAACTTCTTCATTGTACTCAATAGATTTTTGTTTGTTAATTCTGCCAATCTATTCCCTTGCGGATAGTGGTTTGATGAAAAGTTTAGTGTGATCCCATAGTCAAATGCCTAGTTTGAGAACTTCAACGATCTAAATGCTGGCCCATTATCACATACAAATACTTGGGGACATCAAAACCTGATAATGATATTTTCTTCAAGAAATTTGATAACAACCTCTATTGTACAATTTTTCAGTGATTGAGCCTTGGTCCATCTGGTGCAATAGTCTGTAGCACTCAGGATATACTGGTGGTGTCCTGATGATGGTGGATTGATGGGACTAATGAAATCTAACTCGCATTTTGCGAACGGTTTTACTTCAATAACAGGTTGTAATGGCATAGCAGGATTTCTTTCACGTGTCGCAGCTATCTGACATGTGTGACAAGTCTTCACATGTTCATAAGTGTCCTTAGACAAGGTTGGCCAATAATACCCTGCTCTTGATATTTGATGAGCCATAGCCAAACCACTTCCATGACTGGTTCCATATTTACTATGAAAAGGCTCAATGATGTGTCCAGCCTCTTCCTTTCCAACACATCTCAAATAAACCCCATCATAATTCTTTCTATATAGCACAGATCCTTGAAGCATAAAATTTTGACTCTTCATTCTCAATGAACGCTTTTGAACAGAATTCAAGTGTGATGGAGACTTATGGTTTAGCAAATAATGAACAATGTCATCATACCATTCATCTAGGGATACTTATTCTAACACATATACTTGTTGTACTAACCTGGGACTAGTTGTAGACAGGGTTTGGGCTAGAGCTTTTCCTCGTACCAACTTCATTGGTTGTATCTCCATGTCATATTCTTGAATAATTGCCATCCACTTTCCTCTTCTTTCTCCCAATTCATTCTGCATTAGCAAAGTCTTTACTATTGCATCAGGAACTATTGCATAAACCTTGCTTCTTAGGATGTAGTGTCGGAATTTCTTTATTGCTTTCACCAAAGCATAAGCTTTTTTTTCAATGTTCAGATATCTCAATTCTGCATCTTTCATGGGTGAACTCATGAATGCAATAGGATGTTCATCCTGATCATCTGCCTTCTGGGTGAGGATAGCTGCGTAAGTGTGTTATGAGGCAAAAGAATATATATATAAAAAGGCTTGTTGTAGTCAGGACTCAACAAAATAGAAGCATCCACAATTGCTTGCTTGATTTCTTCGAATGCCTTTTTTGTTGTAGGTGTCCAATCTATCCTTGCTCCTTTCTTTAGCATGTCATTTAATGGCCTTACTATCTTTGTGAATCCAGTTATGAACTTCCTTATAAAGTTAATTTTCTTAAAGAATGACTTTAATTCTTTCTAACTAGCTAGCAACCCTATCTTTGATATTGCCTCAATGTGCTTAGGATCAATTGAGATTCCTCATTCTGATATTACATGTCCTAACAATTTCCCTTCAGTGACAGTGAACATGCATTTCTTTGGATTCAAGGAAATCCCATATCTTCTACATCTTTGGAAGATTCTCCTCAAATCACTGATGTGATCTTCCCTACGTCGAGACAATACTGTGAGATCATGCATGTAAATGATGATGCACTTCTTTACCAAGTGTCTGAAAGCATAATCCATGGCCCTTTGAAAAATGGCTCTTGCATTGATCAAACCGAAAGGCATTCTTCTATAAGCAAATGTACCCCACTTATTTTTGAATGTCGTCTTTAGTTTATCTTCTTCTTCTACCATCACTTGGTTATATCCAGAATAACCATCTAAAAATGACATCTTTTTAGAACCATTAACAACTTGTATCACTTCATCTAATGACGGTACTAGATAATTATCCTTCTCTGAAGCTATATTGAGATTTCTAAAATCCACACACAACCTTATCTCTCCATTCTTCTTTCTAACAGGTACAAGGTTGGCGACCCATGTTGAGTGTCAAACTAGGAATATAATCCTTGCTGATAATAACTTCTTCACTTCTTGATGTATTAGTGGTTCTAACAATGGATTTATTGGTCTCTGCCTTTGTCTAAATGGTTTACTATTTGGCTTTAGTGGAATAGTATGTGTAATGAGAGATGTATCATATGTCTTTAGATCTTCATATCCCCAAGCAATCACGTCAGGGAATTCCTTCATAAGCTTCAATATTTCTTCCTTTTCTGTGGGGGTACAAACTTTCCCAATAAATATATTCTTGACATTTTCTCTCGTTCCCAAGTTCACCTTTTCGCATTCCCCTCCTTCAGTACTTTGGTACTTGAGGGAACTCAGTCTGTCTACATCAAAAATTCTCTCTAGCTCAATTATTCCTTTTGGAATGGTATTTTTCCTTAAATTCATAATCTCATCAATTTCAAATTGAGCTTATTGTTGTTCTCCTTCATCTATGACTTGTGCTTCAAATTCCCTCGAGCTTGTCAAAAAATCAAGAATATGCTTGTCATCTTCAAACACTTGAAAATTTGTGATTTTGTCAGGGACTGATGGTACTAAAGTTAGCTCAACAGTAAATTTCTTAACACAATCCATGGCTAATGGTTCTAACAAACTTGCAGATTGAGCCAAAGAGTTTGCTACTAGATTGCTTGTTCGACTTATCCTTTTAATATTGAAAGCATCAAAGCTCTCAATTAGGTCCCATACTCTATTGTGATATCAGCCAAATCTTTTATCATGGCATGTATATTTCTTGCGTACCTGTCTAATGACTATGTCTGAATCTCCAGGTACATGTAGGATTTTGGCACCCTTTTGGATAGCGAGGAGCAATCCAATGACCAATGATTCATACTCAGTCACATTATTAGTACAAGGGAATTGCAACCTATGTGTTGCCAAATATGTTTCTCTAGTTGGGCTGATGAGTTCAACACTAGCTCCACTACCTTTCTTTGATTTGGATCCATCAAAGGATAGGGTCCACACTTGATCATTTTCATATTCCATGGGTGATCTTACCTTTGAATCCTTGGATTCTTTTTGATGTTCTTCTTGTCCTATTTCACCTTCTTGAATTCTTTCAAGTTCTGTGGGTCTAAAATTTTCATATAGGATGAGTTCATTTTGACCACATTTTCTACTATCCATGCTTGTGGAACCATTTTGGAAACTTGTGCAATTGCTTCTTTGCACATGGTGCATGATATCTCAGAATGAAAAGCATCATGTATTCTACACCAGTTGGGTAACAAATTTTTTTGAATGGATGCATCTTTTCCTAGTTCAACTTCCTGCTTAATGCTTTTTAGGACAAAATTCTTAAAATTATCAAACATTCCTTCATTCAGTGATAGTTCTGAATTATCCATAATTGGTACCTTAGCGAAAGTTGGAGTCACATCAAGACATCCCCCTTGATTGTAACCTTGCAACATTAAAACCTCTCCAATTTTGGGAATATATGATCCCAAAGTGGTTTCCATAAACAAGATCTCATTGTGTTCACCATATTCAGTGATCAACAACCGGAGCCTTGGAGTGCTCTCTATCCTTGTCTGATTGGGAATTCCCTTCCATGGGAGCCACATATGTGAAAAGTCCATTGCAATATAACCATTCAATTTCCTTGCCCAATCTCTACTAAGAAGCATGCCATACCCTTCAAGAATATCCACAACAGATAAGTCAATACAACTTTGAACACGTGGATCAGAGGCCAATTGCATGTGAATATTATTCAACTCTCCCATGACTAGGACTTTAGTTTTATCCAATTGTGTGATTTTCTTGTCAGTTTGAAGTGTAATCAATCCCAATTTTCTACATATGTCCAATGGAATTACATTACTTGATGCACCAGAGTCAATTAAACAATTATGTAACATTTTTCCAAAAATTCTAACAAATACTAGGAAAGGTGTAGGTTCCTCCTTCCCTTGATAAAAAACCACTAGCTTTTGCCCTTTGAATCAAATGTCTCATTGTTATGTATAGAATTTCTCCCATTTTGAGTTTTCATGGAACTTTCCACTATAGGAGAATTATCTTTGATCATTTCTAGTGATGGATCTTTTGAAGATACTTGTCCATTTGATGTAACCTTTTGATCATCCTGAGAGTTTTGTACCATTCCAATGAAACTTGAAGGGTTCTGGGCAAGCTTAGATGCATATGGTGATACATCATTTGCAACATTGGTGTTTTGCACAAAATTCTATTGTTGGATATTTGATACCCCTCTTGGAGGATGTGATACATTTTGAGAAACAATCTTTGTGGGGGCGTCATTGAAACTTTCTAATAATGTATCTCTAATTTCTGAAATCTTCATCAATTCATATAGTGGAAGACTCACTTTAATTTTCTTGAATTCATCTAGCACATAAGAAATCAACCTCTTCAATTCCTCTCTAGAAGGACTTCCTTTCTATGTTTGTCCTAGATTTTCACATTGCCTTTGTTCTCCTTGTTGAGCAGAGGATTGCAGAATATTCCTTCCTTTATCACTTTGTGAAGAATTTGTCATGGGAGATTGGCCTCTATCTTCTTGAGAGCTCATGAGTTGTCAATATTCAGGGAAGTCTCTGAGAGGCTTAGGATTATTGTTCACATTTGGATGTGGGGGAGTTGAAAAGTTATTTGGAGGAACTGATGATGTTAATGGCTCATGGTTCCTATAATTCCTCTGATACGTCTTTATTGGAGTATTACTAGATGTTTTTTGATAAGCTTGCACTTCACTTGTCCCTTCCACCAAGACACTATTATATAGAGGAGGGAATAAAAATCCATCCTTGTGTAGTGATTCATTCAAGGATACTGGTGGAGGTTGATTTTCTGGTGGGACTTGATAATGCTTCATCTCTATAGGACCATTTGCTGAAGCTGGTAGGAATTTCTGATTAGCTTGTATTGGCATGTAATCTTGAGAATCAGGAGGAGGAAACTTAAAATCATCAAAAACCAATGCTTGGTCATATCTTGGTGAGGGTACCATCTCATATCCCGTAGGAGGAGGATTCTCAGAAGTGGTAGTGTTCCTCACTTCTCCCTTGAAAATATTTGCTGCTCTTTGAAATTTGTGACACTGTAATTTAGAATGTTGATTAGTCTCATGTAATCTACAACATCCAGATAGTGCAACTTCTGCTAAGAAAACTTTATCAACTGGGCGATACTCAGATGGAGGATTATCCAATGGTGATGGTGTGCCTCCATTATTTGGATTAGTGTTCCATGATCTTCTTTGATGATCTTGGTTATTATTATGATATCGTTGACTACCTTCATTGAATCCTTGGTTGTGTCCTTGATTACTATCGTGATGTGGAGGGGTATTCCCTTGATACCCTTGGTTGCTACCTTGATATGACTGATAATTCCTTTGTGCATTTTGCAACTGATTATTTTGATTTCTAAGGTAAGTGACCTCAGTGGACAACTTTTTTTCTTGTTCAATTAGATCTCTCATCTCATCTTTTTCCTATTGGGTCCTTGCAGAATTTGTCATGTTCTGGAGATAAATTGGTTTTGTGGCATTTCCTGCGACATAGGTGCTCCAGGGTGCAACACCAACTAGCTCGGAGGGGAAAGAACTAGATTGGTAGTCGGAGCATAATTAAAAGATCCTTGATTCAATGGATTTGCATGTCCAAACTAGCTAGGTGCTCCATTCATAGTTGCCGGTGATTGCAAACTAACTTTCTCTACCTCAGCATATGCTTGGATCAAACTTGTAGGAGCCGAATGAGTTTTTTGAACAAACATAGATGTGAAATAGTCTAGGGCTGCATAGTAGATAGGTCATGCTAAATCATCTCCTATGCAATATGGATCATGAAATCTCGAATAAGCCCTTTGAAATTGGTTATTAAAAGCACCAATTGATTCATGTTCTTGTCTTCTTATCTCGATAAACTGTCTATACAATTTTGTAGGGGTGATAGGCAATCTGAACTTCCCAAGGAATGCATCCTTCAATTGTTGCCAAGTCTGTATTAAATTTGAAGGTAGGTTGATATACCAGTAAAATGCTTCCTCACCCAATGAATAAGGGAATAGTCTACATGCAACATCCTCATCTTGCACGTTTCTATTCTAGAGGACATCCTCAAAAATTCTAACGTGTTCATCAGCAATGCAATTCACATCATTCACAAAGAATTTAGAACAAAAGTGTTTAGGATTCTTTGGCATATTATTGTATGCGGAAAAAATTGCAAGGGGTGATGCATTCTATGGACGCCACTACTAGGCCATTGCTAGAACTTGTTGTTGGACAGTTGCAGGTGAAACAACTTGTATAGGTATTTGCACAAATAACTGTTGAATTTGTGTAGCTCCTGGTGGAACTCCTCCTTGGATTGATCCTTGTGCTTCATGTTGAGGTGGTGGAGTTTGGAATATCCTTGTGAGATAAGCTACACTTGGTGAATTTTGACTAGTAAATGCTTCTTTATTTCCTCGCCTAGGCTTTGGATCAAAACTCAACTATTGTAATTCGTGCACTCCTGGGGTGAATCTCAAGGATCTCTGATGTACCTCGGATGAGGATGAATTAATGTTCTCCAGTATGTGAAACTGCTATGAAATCTTTTAGTCAAGCCCTCCTTCTAACGCCAATTTCTGTTGATGTGTGTTTTGTGACTCTCCAAACAGTAGAACAAAATACCGACATATCTTATCCTCTCTTGAATAAATTCTTGTGTATGCTAAGATTGCTAGAAGATCATACAATGACTTCAAGGTTCCTTTAATGCTAGGTCTTGCCTATGGATAAGATCGGTGGTTGACGTGGTTTGCTGATGATGACAAGGGGCCTTACATGTTTATTTATATTCATTTCAAGCCATACTGGATGTGGGAGCTATCTTAAGGTTTTGCAATGAAGCATTTTTTTTTTTTGGAGTTTTTACAGAATATGCAAAAATTTAATAGGATGGGGTTTAGGAATTCTATTCTAATCCTATGGGTAGTGATAACAACAAATAGTATTCTAGTGCACAAATTCTTTAATTTACTGAATTATGCTTCGCCAAGTTATAATACAACTAAGCATAAACCAGTGTAATCTTCAAGGGTTATGCCAAAGATTTTCACATCACCACATACACCATCATAAAGAATAATGTATACAAATGATAGAAGTTGATCATATGCATGAAAGGGGTTCAGGCTAACTTTACACAATGAATTAGAATCACTAAAATGTCAAAAGTATGAACCAAAGGAATTCATCAATACACCATCACATTCTCCATTGTAATCACCACACATTGACTATGCTAAACTTAATCTACTTGAAGAAATTTTAGGAGAACAAGCAAGAAATAAGATACGTCAAGTATTCACCAAACTCCAATGAAAACTTTATTATCTCAGTAACTCATAGCAACAATCTCATAAAAATCTTCCTTTGCAAATGAGAAATGAGGCCTTCATATAGGTCCTCGATTACAATGGGTGGCCCAGATGATCACAATAACTGATGGCCGAAATCATGCCACATCAGCCCTAATTAGGGTTAGGGCAACGGAAAGGAATCTACATTAATGCCATAAGAAATTCAGTACTGTAGTCGGTAATAAATGCCCACCATGCATGCTAATTTAAGAAGGAGTGGGGTGTAATAAATGATCCCTATGCACACCCACTCTACATTTAATGCATCTATCCTTGATTTCTTCGCCTGAAAGATTAAAATCGATCTAACACTATTTCCAACTCCTCTGTACTGATGCTTGCTGCAGATTCTTGCTTGAATTCTAGAAGTACAATCGCTCTTTCTTCTTTTCCCAAGCTTTCATCCCAATCTGGTAGTAAGTCCTTAGTAGTGTGCATTGTATTTGAGAAGATGGAGAAGTTCTCAAAATCATCTCTTCCATATACGTTTAGCTAAAAGAATTCCTCTAACTTGACTTTCAGATTATTAGTTGTCATTTCCTCTTCTCCCAATCTTCGTGATAACAAGGATACAACTGCATTTGATATTCCTTGCTTGATGTTATCAGCAATCTTTTTCCATCAACTAGATTCCTTGGTAAAGCTCTCAAATATTTCCTTAGCCATGATCACTACACTGTACCATCGAATAAAATCATAGACATCCCCCTTGTTGATAACTCGACCATCAATCAATTCTTGCTTTGGGCTATCCATCAGCCTCTGAATGTCGGCAATCACCTCTTCTTGGTAAATATGCTCATCCACCCATGATTCCTCCATGCACTCGATCCTAGATACTACAGCCAATGCCCTATTGTGCACTTGCACTAATTCTTCTATATGTTTGAAGGCTACCTCCTAAATTCCTTCAATCCAAATCTTTGCACCCTGAGCAATTCGCTTGATTCTGTCAATATCACCTACCACTTCACTGGAAATACCCATTGGAGGGAAAAATGATGGACCTTCCTCTCTTACTGGATGAGGCAAGTTATTGATGTACTAACATAAGGCCTAAATTTCTCTTTTCTACTTTTCATACCCTTATTCTACTTTCTTCAGCCTATCCTTTAAAGCCTGTGTGAAATCATCAAATTCTTCCAATATTTGCTCTTAGGAGGCCCAACCAAGATTTACTTTTATAACATGATGTTCATCTGGAGCAATCTGATTTTTCCCTTTGTCAACTGTGGGAGACGCAATCTGCAAGATTCTGGATCCTGAGTCTCTTTTGATGAATTTAGTATATCTTTTTGCTTTCCCTTGTTCTTCTGATCGGTTTGATCAGTCCAAAATTTCTTGTAATTCAATTACGGATCAACCTCCTTTTGTTGATGCAATTGAATTCATTGCCTCAACCATTCCAGAATGGGTATACTTTGGTCCCCCGAAATTACCAATTGTTCTTTCCTTTGGTCCGCTCGAATGTCAATCTCATCTTCACCTCCTAGAGTATCCTATGTAACCTTAGGAACTATAGCTTTGGCACTTGGAAGATGTATTGCTACCCCTAGAGTTTTTTCCTCTAGTGGACCATCTCCATCATTAATCATTTCTCGCTCTAAGATCGTAGCAAGAGTTTCTTCTATAGCAATATCTTGATCTCTCCCTCTTTCTTGCATGGATTTTTCATAAGCATTTATACTCAACCTATCATGAATTGGCCTATCCAAATTCTCTTCTTGCTCAAATCTCCTTATACTTGTCCCTGCATCCTGCCTTTCAAAAGTTTCTATCTCTTGGACACTTGGAGTTCAACTTGGAGAAGAGGGAGCATCTCCATGTTTTTGCTTCTTATTTTGAGGTTCCCGGATGACTTCCTCAATCCTAGGATGCTTTTCTCGAGGTACCTCCTTCCCTTTCTTGGTTCCTACATCTTCAGATGGAGTTCTACTTTCTTCAACTGTCACTTCAGATATTTGTCTTGACCTTTCATCCGTAAGTGGTCTATGGCCAAGCAACCTATATGTGAATTCATTAGCTGGTGCAACTAATTTTTCAAGCTTACGCTCGATCCACCACTTTGTAAAATCTAAGACCAGTTTTGAAAGGGCCTCAAGATCTGTAATTTCTTTTTTCTTTCAATCAAATGGTTGAGTTGTCATTTCTGGATTGAATCCTTTTTGCATCACACTTGGGTCCTCCTCCATTTAATCAGGAACCTTGAATATGTTGCATGTTCTAATAATTTTCAATGGTAGTTTTGAATGCAATCTTTTTCTAATCTCGTTCTCGTCTGCTACATTTGCCTAAAAGTCTTCAAGGTGAACCTTGTGTTGGTACTTTGACCCTCCTGCTGATGAGATCTTGTTTTAAGGATCAAAATCATTCCTCTTTGGATAAAGCGGAAGGCGAAGAAGTGGAGCTCATTTGATGATTTCTCTGCAGCTTTTAGACATAGGCATACCTCAATTTTCCCTTCTCCTATGGAAATTGGAAATTGCAATCCCAACTTCTTCTTTCCTTTTTGAATCTTGTCATAGGCAGTAAGTTGTCGAGTAAGCTCTAACAAGACCATCTTATCTGCTGGATACCTGGGAAGTTTGTATGGCTCCATGGAGAATCCTTGAGCTCAAATGCATGAAAAGGTAGGAAACTGAATGAACCAGGCACCATATTCTCCAACCAACTTCATTGCACCCATTGACATTCTTATATGTGGCCTCTTTTGTAGTGTTCTTACTATGCGCATGGCAAATATATCATTAACCCTCATGTAATCATCCTTTGAATACAAATGCAACTGTGGGTAACATTTGTGGACTTTGAGGTGTTGGCTTCCACTTCCAATTGGTCCTTTGCATCGTAGTCCATCATAATTTGTCCTCTGTGCTAGCATGTAGATGACATAGGAGCTCATGTAAAATATCCTTGTATGCTCTAGATTCATCAACTGCTCATTTAGGTTATCACTTATGAGCCCAACCCAATCTATTCGGTCGCCTTCCTCCATTACCTGCTCAACAAAATACCACATCCAAGATTCAAACTTATAAGAATAAGGCATGCCAAATATGCGACTCAACATCATGACCATATCACTATATTCCCTCTACAAGTCAAGCCATAATATTTCTTTAGGAATCTTGGAATGATGTGGTCTATTCTTTTTCAACCATCTTTTGTTGATTATTTCTTCACAAAAATTGATTCTAGATGTATAGATTCTTAGTGCTTGCTCTTGTGTTTTTGTGACCATCCTTCAATTTGAAGGAATTCCAAATGCTTCAGAAATGGATGTCAGAGAAAAATCTGCCAAAATATTTCATTTAGAATCTCGGATGGTTCTTTCTCTAGGATTGTAATGCTTGGTACATTCCACGATAAACTCTGGATGCTGAGAAGAAGGAGGGAAACCAGCTGCAACAAAAATTCCACTTCTCACAATTTTTGTAGCCAAGTGTGTTGGGTGATAGTCATTATATCCGAGCATTCTCGAGTTAAAATCTTTCAAATCAAGGCCACCAAGACTTGTATCTCCAATTTATGTCCACTTTGACACGATTTTGGATTCAGGATAGAATCCTCTCCTTTCATTCTTTATCAATTGTCCTCGCGTTTCTCCTGTTCCCCTGGGCTCTACCATTTTCCTTTCCTACAAAATAGAAAATGTACATACATAAGACTGTGCAAGGAAAGCATTAAAAACAATAGATATGACTTGTCTATAAGACAAAGATTTTGGATTTTCCCAAAAATTTGCATACTCCTTTCAAGATTCACTTTTCAACACTTCCGTGAAAAATATGAAATTCCACAACTCACTGCGAGCAAAATTCCTTACTGATAGGATTCAAAATCTTCTATCATGAATTCCTAGAAAACTCCTAAACAATTTCAGAAAATTTCTCAAAAAAAATCTCCTTCCTTGAATTCCTCAAATCTTACTCCTATTCTCGATCTGTTCTTCAAATTTCTGTGTGAGCCTGAATGAATGAGAGGGTATCTTATATAAATCATTCTTCAAAAAGATGCTTTTAAAGCTGCAGACTAAAATTAGGTAGCTGCTTTACTTAATCATTAAGGTTTCCATTTTTTGTGCCACTTGTCACCTTTTTGCTGCTTGATTCAAAAAGTTGCTATCTTTAATGCTCTTAACTTCATGATGAAGCTAAGTATTTCTATTTTGATTTTTTTTTAATTAATTAAATATCAATTAAAAAAAATCAATATTTAATTAACTTCCATTTTTAAATGAAAAATCAAATTTATTTGCAACCTTTTCTCCATTTTTATTTTTTGGATTATTATTAAAAAAAACTCAAATTAAATATTAGTAAAACTAATATTTAATTTAATTTTTATGTAAATCCAAAAAAACACTTTTTTTTTGAAGCAACATTGCTTTTTCATTTTTCTTTTAGACCAATTTTTTACTCCTCAAGGAATTTCATTCAAGCTATTCTCGGCTCTATATCTCCTTAGAATCATACACATGATATTTGGGTATTCTTTAGAAGGAGATTCATCTTATGATCATCCTCAACCGAATTCTAATTTCCTAAATCGATTTTTCACCCTATAGAATGGATTACGTGGTTAAATTCGTTTATTTTCAGCATAATCAAAATAAAGACACACGGATGAGTTATATGAGTTGGGGTGCCATATAAAACATACAGGGGATTGTAACAATCCTCCAGAACCTCAACTTGGGAAAGGCATTGTAAATGAAAAAATGCATTTGTCACCATTTTTAATCAGTCACGGATTAACTTTTCAAAGGAAACTTTCCTTAGCCCACCCAATTATGCGCTCCAAAATTTGCCGGAGCGGGGTTTTCCTGGAACGAAGGATTTTATCCTTCACATAATATTTCTTCACTATCACAAAATTGCACTCCACAATTTTCGGGGTCGGGCCTTTTCAAAACTGGCAAATTTTTTCATATTCCTTCACTCCTACTGACTTGCGCTCCACGCTTTATGGAAAGCGGGATTCTTATGGAGTGAAGGATTTTGCGACTTTTCTTGACTCCTTTAAAACTGCGCTCCATACCTTAATAGGTCGGGGTTTTTGAGGATTGGAGGATTTTTGGTTTTTTCGTTACTTCTTCATTCTTGCGCTCCGCAGAAGAAGGAAAAAAGCTGGCAAAAATTTAAAAAAACAGAAAGGGGGCCCCTGACTGGGGCGATGGTGACTGGCGGTCACAACAGAACTCAAAACTGGACTAAGATTAGGCGTAAAAACAAGTGTTCCATGCTTGATTCTCATTTTTACAAAGACTTTTTTTTTTAATAGTTTTAGGCCTCCTCAATGGATCAAATTGGACCAATGATGTCACACCCATATTCTTTGCTAATGACAATGAAAGTTGTCTCTGATGATCATTTTGGGATTGATTTTCATTACAATGATAGCGACAGCAACAAGAACAATCTTAGGAAATGTTATCAAGCTGTACAACTTCCAGAATTGTTAATCATTTGGTTCATTCCGCTATGACTGTTATCAATGTAGGAAATTATGGCACAGTAGGCAATTGAAAGCATGATTCAACTCCTAGAATAGAAGCACTGAAACAATAGAAAGACATCAATCGATGAAACATGGATTTGAGCCACAATCGGGCACCCATGTGCGGAAAGTTTACAAAGATGGTATATATTACACTGTTTTTTATATTAGATTCCCACGAGAAGAGAGTATAAAAATGTAACTTGTTGAAGGTATAAAATGGCAATCGAGCAGTGGAAATCTTAGAAGTCCTCGTGTGATGTCTGGCCATATTCTTTTTTTGGTGGCTACTGGTATGTAAGCTACCAGAAAGTAGAGAACTGTTCTAGTCAGAAGAGAAAATCCTCAGCACTATAAGAATTTCATGCCCACATCTCAAAATCTAACTAAAGAGGAGAGCATTGATTCCCTTTCCACTATAATTTAACGAAACGGTATGATGCCCACGTTTAAGATTTTATTCTCACACAGAATCTTCTTCGCTCTTCTATCTGTCCACAGCCCCGCATTTCACATTAGGTGACGGGTGTAGTGCGCTCTAGATATTTCGCCCGTGGAATCACTCCAAAGTCCAAATTGGGAAGCTTGTTACTATTTCTTGCAACAAACGCCAAATTTGGGGCAAAAATCATGTATCACACATAGAATAGAGTTTAACGTAAGCGAGGAAATTCACTCAATATAACTATTTTCCTTAATTCCACATCTAGATATAAACCCTTAAATCGAAGGAAACCAGATGAATTTGTAAGAAAGCCAACAACTTGATTTGACGACGAAACAACTCGCTGCCCACCTTCAGTCGTTCATACCCTCGACACTCTTCTAAATAGGTTTGTGTCATGGCAACGCCAGAGGTGGGAACCCAGGCTGCAAAGCAAAGTTCTGGCCAATAGCATGAAACTTTTTCGGTAGCCAGCCTGATGAAAAATCCTATTGGCTAATCATTCAATATTATTAATCCAAAGAATCAAATTATTATTTACAAATTAATCTAAAAATTGTATTTAGGTGTATGTTATATTTTCGTGTACAATTTGGTGGGAAAAGATATGTAGGAGGGACATAAAATGCCAAAAAATATTATCTATTTTAGAGTTTAAATGTTAAATTTAATTTTGAACAATCAATTATCATTTACAAATAACCTAAAAAAAGCATCTTGATGTGCAATTGGTATGTGGAAGATATGTGAAAGAGGCATTCAATGCCTATTTTTTCTAACCATTTTAAAATTTAAATATTTAATTGAATTTTTAGAAATATATATATTTAATTTATTTCAAATTTATAGAATGGTATTTATAGAGAGGGGGGAGAGGTAGGGAGAAGGTTATATAAGATAACTCATCATTCTTGACTTATTGATAAAATATTTTTTTACCACAAAATTTTTATAAATGATGTTTTATATTTATCTTTATGATCATATTAAATAAATTACTCTAAATAATACTAACCAATATAATTCCCCTAGTAGTAAATTTTTTCATCGTCATAATAATATGAATTTCATTTTGAATATTAGTACTAAAATAAAATAATTAATCTTAATAATAAGTGACCAAACCCTCCTCTGGCTACTTATGGATTTAATACAAGCCATTGTCATAAAAATAATGTAAACAAGAACTTGCATATTAATCTAAATAGTTATATAGATAACATCAATGAGCTAGCATTTTTATTATCTCAAAGGTGAATAATGAGCTTTCATTAGTGACATTCTCAAATTCAATATAAGGCATTGATATTATTTTTACCTCTTAATTGTATGATGACTTTTAAAACATAATATATCTTAATTAAGAATAAAGGCCATTCAATTCTTTTATAAGTATTTATAAGTATATAATATTTAGTAAGAAATTAATACTAATTAATTAATGTTTTACCTCTAACATTTCTAGATGAAGGGTCCTTTTTGATGTGCTATTAATATTATTAAATTAAGGGAAAAAAGAAATTAACAATAAACAAAAATTGAATTTCCATTTAAAATATCAAATTTATTTTATAGATTTTACTCTATTTTTAAAAATAAATACAACATTTTTACTTTCTAATTGCTTTCTTAATTGATTTTCATGATTAATTAAAAAAAATAAGAATAACCTATACATTTTCACTTCTAACTAACATTAGCTAAACTAGTATTTATTTTATTCATTCCATTGATAGAGGAATGATAGTTTTATAGTATATGTGTCAAAAATGTCCCTATAAACATTTTAGATTTATCCAAGAATGGACATGAGATAGCTGCTCTCAAAATCATGAGCTTAGTGACCATAGATTGAACTAGAGCGAAGGATTTATAAAGAAAATAAATACAAGATTTGTCTAAGATTTTTTATGCGAGTAAATGAATCTAAACTAGATGAAATATAAATTTAATCTAAGAGTTCAATAATAAAACATTTAAGCTAGAACACGTATGCAAATTAACAAGTAAAAGGAAAGTATTCAATGAGAATTCAACAAAGCTTTTGAATGCAAATATGGAGTAATCAAACTGATAGAGTTTCTTTACTCACAAATTGCATCCTCTCAAATGAGAGGCATAAGTTCCCAACTCATAAAGAAATCTAGAATAAATAAATGGTGTATATCAAATAGATGAATGTGGAGATTAAATTTCATTTTGAAATGGAAGTTTCTATTTGAGAGAGAGTTGATTGATTTGTTTCCCTCTTCTTTTCAAGTTAACTCAATGTTTCTATTTTTCAACTCAAAAAGAGATTTTGCAGATTTTGTTAAAATTTTGTCTCATATTTTAGATATTTAAATTCAAACAATGAAAATGTGGAGACATATAATTCAAATAATTATTAAATTCATGTGTCATGTAATATTGGCAAAAGTGAAATTAATTTAATCAAAGTAATAGGGCATTTTAATTAAATTAATTGATTTAGTGGGTTTAATAGCCAAGATGCTAATATTCATAAATTTATCAAATTTTAGTGATTATTATAGATTAATGATTTTCTACAATTGATATTTAAATCAAGTAATGTTAATTAGGACTAGAAATGCCTAATAAATTAGGACTTTGGTGATCATTTGAAAGATTGGGAAGAAATTAGTTTCTAGACCAATTTTGGGGTATTACAAATATATGAGTAGAAGGTATAATATCCATCATATTTAATAGAATATATATTTTGTGAACCAATTTATCATTATTCCTATAGCTAAATAAATTAACTATTTATGATTAATTGATTGTTATATGGTATTGCTAATAAGACCTAAAACAATGGACAAATTATGGTGTAAGGCTTTGATATAACAAAATATTGCAACATGAAGTTTAATATAATCATATATAAATTTCAAGACATTATTATATGTGTGTGTGTGAACTTGTGTATTCTAGATGATCACAAGTTATCTATCTGTCACGGTGATAATTTTTGCTACCGATAAAGAAACCTAGCATCAAGATTTATATTTTGGTGGTTCTCTTCACATTTAAGAAGCATATTGAGTGATTATTTTAATTATAAAATCATTTTATGTCAAGTTTTATTATTGATTAAATAGTAGTTCTCACTATTTTGTAAATACTAAAAATATATTAAATGTAATGATAATAAAGCAATATTATATTTTCTAAAGATGTTTATTACATGATGTTAACATGATTAATAGAAAATATATTTTTAGATTATAAAATATTTGATTGATAATTTATCTTTTGGATATGCAGAGATAGACTTAGAGTTTACTTTTGAGTGTGTGGAGGGTTATAATTATTTTCTTCATGAGTTTATAGATAGTTTTTATGGAGTTTGAGTGCAGATTGGGGTGATTTTGAGTTCATTTCTAGTTTAATATTAGTTAAGAGGATATTCGAGGAAGTTAACGAATAATGTTATATTGATGGAATTAGAATCTTCATTGTTGATTAATAATATTTTTTAAAAATAAAGTAAAATAATATATTAATATGACAAAGGAAATCATTGATCATTCATTTAGTCATATGTTTAGGAGACTAATTATTAGTGACCAATTATTTAGTCATTTATTTGATCATTTATTTAGTCAATTATCTTTTTCTAGCCTTATGATTTACATGATGACCAAATTAGAGATTTATTTAGTCACTTATAAATTGTAAAATATCACTAGAATTTGATTAGTTTTGGTTAGGTGACTAAAAAATTTAGTCATGTAGTCATTTATTTGCCAAAATTCTACTAGTATTAGTCAAGAAAAGTAAATAGGTGCAAAACCATTTACGACCATAATTTTTGATCTAGGATAACAAAATATGAATTTCATAAATAATTCTTGTCACTTAGAAACTAGTGATACTCTTGCTTATATGCATAGATTATGTTATCCCATTCCTTTATAAATTTTAACAAAACAATGATATATATTGGGAAACTATTAAATAAATATAGGGTTAGGTAGATGCATCTATTGTTTGAGTTTATTTAGATATTTATAGAGGAGGGTTGATGGAAAGAAATGGCAACATTCTTCCCTTGCCCTATTATGAATTGTTCTCTTTTTAAATTTTGTATACCTTTTTAGAAGCACTCGATGCTCAGGAAAATGTTAGTAGGATACAAGTTACTAGTTCCTCTTAATCAGTTCTTATTCTTGTACCCAATAGGACCATGTTTAGAATGACAACAAGAGCATTATTGCTACTCCTAGGCACTCCCAAATTGTCTTGTGGGAAATTTTTTGACAAAAACACCCCAAAAGTGATTTTTTAAATACTTAGACAATTTGAAAAAATCCAAACATTTCCTTATGCTTGTTGTTTGATAATCACATCTACATCTTAGAATGAGATATTCTCCACAATAAGTAATTGTGACATTTCTATGAGGATTCAATAGCTTGTTCTAACATTTCTAGCTATAATACCTTTATGTGGAGCTACTTTCAATTGGTTGGGTTACTTGTTTGTGTTTGAACTCTATAATATTTTAATTTATGTTTTGGTGCATGCCTATAATTGGTTGTAGAAAAATAAAATGTTGGTTAAGATTGTGGGACATGGCTTTACACCTATCAATTGCACTTTCTCAATTTTTTTAAAAGTGTGTTAGACCAATTTCTTTTGTGTAGATTCAAAATTCATTTTATTTCATTTCTTATGATAATTACTTGAGACATTCAGACAAAAATTTTTAATGAGATCACATGTAACTCAGCTAACACTATCTATGCTTCAATTTTGATGCTGACTTTTGTGAAATATTCTCTATTTATGCTCACATTGCAAAAAAACTTGTAATAATTATACTTTATGAAATAAATTTTCTTCGTTAAAAGATATCAGATTCTTTGTCTATGCATTCACATATTTTATCTTTGCTTGAAACTTCTTTATAATGTAATAATCATGTGAGCTTCCATAAACCATTTTGGGCTCAATCTGAAATCTTTTTGACATAAATGGTGCCTCTTTGAGGTAGCATGTCAAAAAATATAGGTCATAGGAAGAGAAGTAGATCTTGAAACATGAAATAGAAGCTTGAACATTTGGAGAGCTCCCTAACACCACATATATGCTTGACCATTTTGAAAGCTCCCTCAACTATAGTTAGACCTGGAAACTTTGCATTCCAGCGTGCAACTTCTACTATAGCGCCATACCATATTTTAAAAGAACTTGGCTTCCCTCTAGTTGTTATTTGATAGCGGAAAGTGTAGTAGGGAGGATGAAATCCAATTCTTGTTGGAACCAAATGATACTCCAAACCTACATCATGTTCAAATCTAATGTGCAATAGTTTTGGAATTGCTTGTAGCTTCATGATTTTGATTTACTCATAATTTGATGTAAGAGCCAAAATATTTAGATTTTGGGAGCTACTCTACCCTAAGGTCATTGTAGAAAAAAATTATATTCTATTTTTTATGAATCAATAAATTTATGGAAATCAATTGTACACTTTCTATGTTTCCAAATAACTAAACTTCAAATATTATGTGCATCTGATTTCTATGACCTCTAAGATCTGTTGCTTTGTAATAATTGTGAGTAACAATTAGATGTTTAAATAATTTCATACAATGGTAATGTCTGATTAATATGCGGATTGCTATTTCTAACTATATGATGTGGAACTGAAGTAGAAATATACATTGTGTAAATAAAGGAAATTTAGCTATTACTAACTGTCTTCTAAAGTTAGTGTTATGATTGAGTAACATTATATTTTCAAGATCCAACTTATCAAAGTGCCCATTTTAATTCCACATAACTCAAAATTTCCATTAGATTCTCTTGTTATCTCTTCTTCTCAAATCCTCTTCATCAATCATCTCAATATGATACTCTACTCAAGTAGAAATTGTCTCGCCAATAAAATTTGACATCAATGAGAACATAATAATTATTCCAATTGTACTTCCAACAAGACCATCATGCAAAGTGGGATTAATCACTACTTAATCCCTAAGATGATGGATGATGGAATTCATAGAAGTGTAGAGATTGAATAGAGTAGAAATCTTGATCACATGCCTATAGTTATTCAAAAGAAAAAAATGGTTTATGAAGATCTGAGAAATCTATCATCAATTGAAATGTAATACACAATATCTCTCTAAATAAACCTCCAAATCTTCTTAATACACTTTGGGTGGTAGTAGGTATCACCTCCCTTGTCTAGGGCAACACATACCTCCTCATTCATTGGAAAATATTCCACAACACTATCTGATATTTTCTCATCTCTATTAAAAAAAATCAAACAATTATGATGCCTATCACCTATGAGATGAGACATTTAGTATTGACGGTGAAGGTCCTCCCAAATATCTCCAACATACCTTTATTCCATCTCTTGAGAAATAACTTAGTAACCTCAAGCTTCCGACTATGAAATATCTCCATGAAAGGAGTTAATCACCCATCCTTCAAGATCTCACACATTGTGGTTCTCATTTTCCATTTATAATAATTTTTTGGTTCCATTATCTTTCATTAGCCTTACGTCTCATTAGCACACCACATAAAAATCAACAAAAACCAAAGGATAAACTTTCCATTATAGGGTTGGGTAAGAAAAGAATGAGATATAGTGTCTTAAAAACTACCCATAAAGTGTAAAGGATAAAGGCAACGTTATTACAAAAATTTCCTTAGAATCCTCCTACCACCTTGTAATCATAAAATAATCTTTACAAGGTATCATCTTCATAAATTAAAATAACTCCTTCATTTTCATTTATAGTGTCATAACTAATACACAACATGACCTCCAAAGGAATAGCCATGCCACCCTACCACCTGATCTCCTGGTCAAGTCTCAACACCATGTTAGTGATGAAGTCAAAACTTGTATTATAATCACACTAAATATAAGAAAGGAAGTAACTATCTAAATTTTTTAGGATGTCCAAAGTCTCCTTAGTTATATTTTCAATGGTCCATAGAGATTTGGATTTCACTTTTAAGAAATTTACAATATTATTTGAATTAACCTCCCACCAGAATTTAGAAACTTCCATGTCTTTAGCCAATATAATGGCTTGGAGAGACACCATCGCTTCCACATAATTGTTGGTGTATCTTCCTAGGGGAAGTACTACAATAGTAAGATAATGACCAAACTAGTTTCTTATGAGTGCCCCACACCCAGCTAGCTCAAGATTACCCTTAGTTGTCCAATCAAAATTAGCTTTAAACCAACCCATAAGGGGGAAAATCTACCTTCTATATTTTTCCCTACAATTTACTAAATTAGAAATATAATGATAACCACCAACCATGCCAAGATTAGGAAATCTTGCCCCATAATAATTTAAGTTTTTAAGAATAGCATGTTCTTGATTTTGGAGAAAACCACCCTAGGAAACGATGATTTATCTTGAAAAATTATGTTATTATGTCCCATCCAAATTCTCCAAGCCATATGAGGTAGAGACATGGTCCAAAGGTTCTTGAGTTATTTAAATTGAGACTAAAAGGACCACTAGATAAAATAATCAACCATGGTAGAAGGAAAGATCTAGAAAATGATTGATCTTGTGAAATAAAAAATACAACACCTCCCTGGTAAAGGATTAGTGAATAAAGAGGTGGAAAATTAACTCAAGATGAACACAAAAATGATAGAACATATTAGGGATGTAAAACCCTCTTTTGAAAATATTATCAATTGTAAGAATTATATTCTACAATAAAATTCAAACAAAGATGTTCTCCTTGGGAGTGAGACTTTGGATCTAGGCCTTTGCCCAAGATGGAGGCACTTCAAGGGAATTAAAAAGGAATTGATAAGAAGAGGCCACTATGAAAATACCCAAGGGTGAGAAGCCTTAGACAATAATATCTAGTCTATCTATAATGATAATGGATGAGAGAATAGTCATTAGAGGAAAAACTTGAGGTTGAATTTCATTCAAATTGACCCAAGAATTGTCACTCCAGTAGCTGGGAACTCTACACCCAAACCTGAGCTTACAAACCTCCTTCTAGATAAAAGACTCATAATTTTCCAATCTACTCATTGGGGGTCAATTATCATCCCAAGAATCAATTAGAGTAATGTCTCTAGCAACTATTTTCTTGGCTTTCATAATAATGTTCCAAATGTTATTGGAACCAAGTGGGTGTTCAGAAATAAATTAGATGAGAATGGTGAAGTGACAAGGAATAAGGCAAGGCTAGTTTGTGAAGGTTATGCTCAAGAAGAGGGAATCGACTCTGGAGAGACATTTGCCCCTATTGCTAGACTGGAAGGAGTAAGGACTCTGCTTGCTTACTCTAGATACAAAGGTTTCAAATTTTATCAAATGGAAGTTAAGTCAACATTTCTAAATGGTATATTGGAAGAAGAGGTTTACATTGAACAACTTGAAGGATTTGTTGATCCTAACAATAAGAACATGGTATGTAGATTGCATAAAGCTTTATATGGTTTAAATCAAGCTCCTAGCGTATGGTATGAAATATTTCATAATTATCTTGTAAAGATTGGTTTTGAGAAGACTGATGACAAAAACAACCTATACTTGAAGACTAAAGGAGGTAAAGGAATTTTACAGGCTGAAATATTTGTTGATGATATCATATTTGGAGGAAAAAATGCATTGTGTAAGACATTTTTTGATGAAATGATAAAATAATTTGAGATGTCTATGTTTTGAGAGATTAAGTTCTTTATTCATTTGTAAGTGTATTAGATGAAATATGGTATTTACATTACTTAGTCTAAGTATGCAAAGTAAATCTTGAAAACTTTTGATATGGATGTTTGAAGACCACAGACAACTATGGTGATAGGACACAAACTATCAAAAAGTGATGATTTTGCTAAGGTTAATCAAATATTGTATAGGTCTATGATTGGTAAATTATAATATGTAGTGCATAGGAAACCTAATATTGCACTAGCTGTTGGGATTGTTGCAAGATTTTCTACAACTCTTAAGGAGAATTACTTAATAGTTGCCAAGAGAGCAATGAGATATCTTAAAAGGACATAAGAATATGGTCTATACTACAAGAAGAATGAAAAATTTGTATTGAGAGTCTATATAGATTGTGATTGGGCCAGAAACATTGATGAGAGGAAAAGTAAAAATGGTGTAGCATTTTCCTTAGGAAAGAGACTAGTTTCTTGGACTAGTAAGAAACAAAATTGTATTTCACAATCTACTACTGAAGGTGAATATGTGGTTACAACAATTAATTGTGCAAATATTGTGTGGATCAAATAGTTACTCAAATGTATGAAGGAGGAAATCATTGAACTTGTGGTAATATACAATGAAAATACAAGTTCTATAAACATTTCTAAAAATCATGTGATGCATACAAATTTAAAGCACATAGCAATCAAATATGATTATTTTAGATAATTGGTTAGAGACAAAGAAGTGAGAATGGAGTATGTGAATACAAAGGAGTAGATAGCTGATATATTCACAAAAGCTTTACCTAAGGATGCACATGAATATCTAAGAGGTAAACTAGGGGTGATACATCTATCTCAAGTTACGTGAGGAGTTAGAGTACTACTCTACATCAACTAAGTTGAATGTTATATTTTACAACATGTTGCAGTGGATCTTAATTTAGGATCTGCCTAAAAGTAACCAAAGAGCTCAAACATAAGATTTATAGTCACAAGAAATGTGACACAGGGAGAACCTATATTAATAACATCTTCATGATGAGATGACAAGTCTTTCGCATTGTTGTCAAAGAGGGAGAATATATATTAAAAATAATAGTAAAGAAGAAGAAATATACATTACGGAGATATACATTGGTATCTACATTAAAAATCTTAATACAATGAGGGAGATGTAACAAAGAATGAGAAAGTATATGCTAATAAAAGTAAGAGGGAGAGATAAATTGAAGGAGACTACAAAAGATTACATTACCCTATATAGAGGAAGGACACATACTGATAGATGGAGAAGTTTGAAGGTATTAAGTTTCTTTTTGGTATTTTTGTTGGTATTGGTTTACCATCAATGCCAAAGAGGGAGATTTTTGAAAAGAGATTGTTTGAAGTGTGGAAACTATCATGGAACAATCATTATTTTTTCAATGATGTCAAACTTGCAACTTACTAGTGAGACAACTTCTTTTTGGTTTGAATGATATCATTTGATTGATTGATGAAGAGGATTTAAAAAGAAAGGATAACAAGAGTACCTAGAGAAAGGTTGAGTTATATGGTACATAAAAGGAGCACTAAGAAAAGGTAAGACATGGATGATATGATGCATTGTTGATCTACTTAAGGCTAAAGTGAATGGTTACTTTAGCTAAGAAAAGAAGAAGTGTTTTCATAGAAAGTGTTTGCCAAGCTTGGATGAGTAAATAGTGTAAGCCAAGAAAATTCAATGCAGGCCAAGTAGAAATCAATAGGTGTTGAGTGTCAAAAAATATAGTATGTGAGAAATGTTAGAAAATATAGTAGGTGTCAAGTGCTAGTAAACTTTAGTAAGTGTCGAGTGTAAAGAAAATAATAATAGTGGCAAAGCAAGGAAGATTTAGTAGATTCTGAGCAACGCAGTGTTGGTCGAGCATCAAAAGACTATTATTGCCAAATGAATAGTGTGGTTGTTGAGTGATAGGAAAATGAGTTAAATCAAAGCCTTGACAAATTTGAGCCAAAATAATTTATTTTTTGAATTATGTGGAGTGTTTGGAAGATAAGAATGATGACCTAGAGGCACAAAATTCAAGGTAAACCATTTTGAGATGAATCTAAGGAAGATTGTAAGAGAAGTTTGTAGAGGGAACCTAATAGAAAAATGAGGATTTGATGAATCTAGCCTTATCCTAACATGGACAATTGTGATTGAGAAAAAAAAGATCATAACTCTCTTTATTAAAGGGATACTAAGCCAAAAGTAATGAGTGTCGTCAAGGAGTTGAAGGTGTTGCTTCATATGGTGGCCGAAGGGATGAATCTACAAATGGAATACTAAGAAAGAAGGTTTAAGGAGTTCAAGGCTTAAAGGGTGAACAAGCAGACATAGATGAAGAGTATGAATGCCAAGCAAAATGGATGATTAAACCAAAGATCTGTAATCTAAAAGTGAGTTGTATTTTTTTATTAGATCAAGTCCTATTGCTACTTTGTAATCATTGTATTAGTCTAGATAAATCCTTTGGATTAAGGTTAACCTAATAGTAATTTGTAAATCCTTTAACCGGGTGAAATTATAATGGAATGTTCTAAAGTCCTCTAATACGGATCACTTCTAATAGGGTGATTGAAATCCTTTAATCAAGGTCACATTAATAGTGTGTATTGTAACCTTTAACAAGGTTGGCTCCTCATAGGGTTCACTATAGAAGAATGAAAATTGGTAGCATGTTAGTGGTAGTTTTTCCCAAATTGGGCTTCCATGTTAAATCATTGTGCCAAAATATGTGAATGAGTTTTTGATGTTTAATGTTTACATTTCTACAAAGTTATTTTGACCTAGGATAGTGACCTATGAAGTTAAAGTGTTGGATATTCTAATGGATCCACATGTGTTATGGTTATATGGATATGAATTTGTTAAATGCTGAAAAGTTTTATTTGTACATATGGACCCTGGATAACTAATTTAGCCCCCTCTCAGTTATTATAAATATTCAAACACTTTTAACTTGAGATAGTTTCAATTAAAAATGAAAAGTGCATCTCACCAACCTTAGTATAATTTTATGTAGTTTGTATAATACAATTTGCAATTCAAACTAGAGATTTATATTTATAGTGAAATACAATTGAGCTATCAATGTCTACCTAAAGAGAAATGATTTTATATCCAATCTCTAAATTGAGGTGAAATAAAGTAATATCCATTCAAATAGAATTGAAAGATGGACATCCTCTTTAGTAATGCCACCATTATAAAGATCCAATCTAATAGAATTGAACATAGAGAAAAAATCTTAAATTTTCTCAAACTTAAATGATTTCAATGGGAGAACTATGGAATGAGTGTGAGTAGGAGAAAGAGAGAGGGGGAAAGAGATAAAGGATTATGGTTTTAACTTTTATGGTTATATAATATAATGTTTGGGTCATATGACATTTGGACTTTTGGGTTGATAGAGAGAGAGAGAGAGAGAGTGATAACCCCTCCTAAAAATGGAAACCCACAATTATAAATGATTAAAAATACTAAATAAATATCTAAAAATATAATATTATTATATAATATAGCTTATATATATGAATAATAGTTATTTGAATATACCATTAGCTAGGAAAGGAATCATTTAATATAATACATAAATATAATCACATTAAATACAATAAGAATGTTTATGTTCTATTTAACTATTCAAGTTGAATTATTATTATATTTTTTCCAAAAAAATTTAGTGATATGTTATTATCCATTTCTATAATTTAATCTAAGTATATTTTATATAATAATTATATTAACTATACCCATCTTTGCGTGGCAGGGGCCACATGAAATGGGGTGTCATTTACCTTTCGCATCACCCATCCTCATATTTAATGAGATACTTATTTAATATGTAACGGAGGATGTAAAAAGAAAATTAGAGACATAAAAATATAAAGGGGAGCCTTCTAAAAAGAATAAAAGATTAACTGCAAGGATGGAAGGAAAGATTCCATATATTGGAGGAATAGTTTTCTTATATTTTAATAAGAGAAAATATCTAAAATATTTACTTGGATTATGTATACTAATTTGGGAATAAGAGTTCAATAAAACCACATCAAGTAGGGACATTATAGTGATATCATAGCATAATCTTACCATCATGTGGAAATTTGATTAGTTTACACATTTAAGTAATAATGGCCAAATAACTAGCCTAGGAATTAAGAAACTTTTAAGGAACAAACTAATGAAAGCTCCAATTAAATGTTGCTTAAAGTTGTACAAAAGTTAAGCGAAAATAAAAATCATAGTGAAAGACCCAACCTACAGATAGATTTTCACTCTAATCATGAGGAAATTGAGCCCTCATCATAAAGTTCAGTACCATGAGACACCATTCCTATTTTCATTCCAAGAGGAGAACTAAATGCAGAAGAAGAAACAACAAAGAAACAGTTTTGAAGAAATTGCACAAATGTACGAAAACTTAGATCTAAACATTCAACATCTTATTTCCTTTGAAGAATACTACAAAAAAAATACCATGGAAAGTAAAAAATAAAAATCATGTAGATTAAGACCTTTATAAGAAAGTAAATAAAGTTTAATTACCATTCTTTGATGGGTCGGGAGAGGAAAGTTCTCAATCATGGATGCAAAAGTTAGATATCTATCTATCATACAGTTATATGATCAAAGAAGGTGATATTAAGTTTTCTATACTTCATTTAAGGGGGTCAGAACACAAATGGTGGCACTATGATAAAAATTCCTTATATCAAAAAATAAACCATGTAGATAGTGAATTCACTCAAAAATTGATGAGTAGGTTTGATCAAAGAGATCCTAAATGGTACTTTCAATAGTTAACTCACATTAACCAATCAAGAATAGTGGAAGAATTTTCTAATCAATTTCAAGACCTATCAGTAATGGTTCCAAATCTATCCCAGAGACAACTCACTCATCTATTTATAGGACTTAAATATTCCATTAAAATCCATGTAAAACTCCTTGAACTGCAAAACTTAGAGGAAGCAATCAAAAAAGAAAAGAAGATTGAATCAAATTATTCAAAAGACAATAAATTTTTAAATAAGATACTACATAGATGTGAGGAACCAAGGAAAGATGATAAGGGAATGAAATCTTATTTTTGTAAAGAACAATGGCATTTAGGACATCGATGTCAAGGAAGTGATAAAATAATAAAGAAAGGCATATGTTTCAAATGCAAAGAACCGTGGGCAAATGGACATGAATGTGGAAAAAGGAGCCAAGTCCGCATAATTGAAATAACATAAGAAGTAGAAACACCATACAAGAAAACAAATAAAAATTATCTTGAACTTTGAAATACCCAAGTACAAAGCCAGTGGAAATTTTAGGAGATTCATTCCTAAGTATGAAAATATACTACACAATTGTGTTAGATAGTAACACAAAAATGAAAAATAATATATCATATAAATTTAATTTATTGTTAAATAATAAAATAAGAAACCTTCATTTACGACATTCTTGGTGAGTGTAAGAGATTGATCTAATGATATTCTTGGTGAGTGCCAAATATGGTTTAGACGTTCTTGGTGAACATCAAAAATTGATCAAGGATATTATTGATGAGTACCAGGTCTTGAACAGGAGACATTCTTTGTGAGTGTCAAACAATGGTTTAGATGTTCTTGGTGAGCATCAAGACTTAATGGGACATTCTTGGTGAGTGTCAAATATGGTTTAGAAATTCTTACTAAGTGTCCAACCTGATTATCGAATTCTTAGGGCAAGTAAATAGTTAACATAGGAGAACATAAGTACTATGTCATATAAAGATAAGTCTCATCTTTTTAAAATTTTCCTAAATTGAATAGTAATATATCTTTGAATTGATAAGTTTAAATTTATGAACATAATTCGATTTTAACTCAATTTGAAATTGTCATTTTAGGGCTAGTCAATTGCAAGGTGATATGATATCACAGAAGTGTTGAAAAAACTTGTTACATTAAATAAGTGATTTCTTGAGGACAAGCAATTTTGGGAAGGATGGATTGTCATAACCCCTCCTAAAAAATGAAACCCATAATTATTAATGATTAAAATACTAAATAAATATTTAAAAATATAAAATTAATATATAATACCACATATATACATGAATAATTATTATTTGAATATACCATTAGCCAAGGATAACTTTAGTGACTAATAATAGCCAATTTGTGAACCTCACTCACTAGAGACCCAAATTTGGTTTTTTATTTGCACTTTTGGGGTGGTCATGTCACCTACACTCTACAAAAATTTGATCGCATTCTTAGGCCAATTACCAATAATACTACAAAAGTATTTTTATTTTAGTGATGACTTTGCCAATGTAATCCATTTTTTCCATGCAGTAAATTATATATATTCTCCTACAATTTCAAATTCTTATCTTAATTGATGTTATATTAGCCAATATTTGGTAAAAATTAAAGTTAGGTTACACATTAAGTATGTTTTACATGTCTCTCTATTCCAAAGACATTCCATGAAACTTCTTATCATTTCTCACTTTGGCCCAAAAAAGAGTTGATTGGGAACATGTGCCTCTACTTTTGGGACTTTCTTTAAAACTTGCTATCCTTTTAAATGTTTTGCCCAAAATAGGATTTAGGAAATTAATTTAGGATCCTCCAATGATCATAAATAATAGAGATGTTGCCTACATACAACTATTCAATAATTTGGACGGAAACTATAAGGATAAAGGTGAGATAAATTTAACCTTCAAGTTTGATAATCAATTAGGATCCATATAATAATAATAATAATTTTAAAAAAAAAAAAAATCATGGTTCCTAGGTATGTGTACTTTTTTCCATGATTTTCATCAATAATGAATGATTTGCCAAGATTTTATAAGAATTTTATACAGTCAAAAAAATATCACCAATAAATTAATTTTTTTCCTCTAAGCTAATGTTTGATTCACCCAAATTTTATAGATTTTTCCAAAGGGGGGTTTCTTAAAGTTATCTATGCCATTAGCTAGCAAAGAAACTATTTAATATAATGCATAAATATAATCACATTAAATATAATAAGAATATTTATGTTGTATGTAACTATTCAAATTCAATTAGTCATATATTTTTCCAAAATATATAATGATATGTTATTATCCATTTCTATAATTTAATATAAATGTACCTTTCACATCACCCATCCTCATATTTAAAGAGATAATCATTTAATCCATAAGGGATGGTGTAAGAGAAAATCAAAGACATAAAAAATATAAAGAGGAGCATTTTAAAAAGAAGGAAATAAAAATTATAAGCTATAAAATATATACAACTAGATTAAGAGGAGACTCACATTGGAAGATAGCATGAAATGGAATGAAAGTAAATTTGGCCCATTTATAAGAAAGGACATAGGAGGATTCGAAATTAAAAGAAATTAATTTAGAAATGCACAAAAATTAATATTTCTATTTCAATATTAAAGTAAGAAGGGAACAACTAAAAATTAGCTGAATTAATAGGGATATGCCCATATTTTTAGAGAATAAAGTGGGAAGAAAATAATAAAGACTAAAGAAACTCCTAGTTTTAAAGAAATTATTATATAAGTTGAATTGAATGAGACTATTATTATTATTATATAAAGCAATTTAGATAAAAATTTGAATTAATACTTAATATAATTTTAAAAATAGAAGATAATAGTGAGAAGCATATAAATTATAGTGATTTTTGTGATATTGGGTAAGAGAAGTTTAAAAAGAATAAAAGATTAAGTGAAAGGATGGAAGGAAAGAATCCATATATTTGAGGAATAGTTTTATTATATTTTAATAAGAGAAAATATCAAAAATGTTTACTTGGATTATCTATACTAGTTTGAGAATAAGGGTTAAATAAAAGTACACATCAAGCACGAACATTACACACACAAAGAGAGAGAGAGAGAGAGAGAGAGAGAGAGAGAGAGAGAGAGAAATCATTTAGATTTTACAACTTATGGTTTTTGGGTTTTGGAATAGTTTTGATAGTCTTGGAAGAGTTTTGATTATTTCTTCTTTCATAGTCAAGAATATTATAATCCATTCTCAATAAGTTTTCTAATTGGTCAAACTAATAATTTTGTATTTGGATAGGTAGAGAAAGGTATTAAGGTGTGTTATAGACTGAAGATATGAAATTTAGTGGAAAGTTAGTGATTGTAGTATGATGACTCAAGGATGGATTCTTTTTGTCATAAATTTATTGATAAGTTTATGTTATCTCTCTCTCTCTCTCTCTCTCTCTCTCTCTCTCTCTCTCTCTCTCTCTCTCTCTCTCTCTCTCTCTCTCTCTCTCTCTCTCTCTCTCTCTCTAGACACTCTATGTTTCCTCCAAGATTATTTTCCTTCCTCTTTTTCATTTATCACTATATT